>ONZH01026518.1:0-32469 GCA_900303285.1 Rhinella marina | reverse complement strand
AGGAACCAGTTCGTAAAGAGCTGGGTTTGTTACAAATTTTGGAAAATTTCGGCCTGCAGATGAACCCTTACCTTTTCAACGTACCTTTTCTTATCTTTTCTTACCCTTTATCCTTTACAGACTAATCCAGTAAAATGGCTTGCAGCACCATTTTATTGCACATGTGGGTGGGAAAAACCACTAGGGAGGAAGAAGAATCTCACATGCAAGGGCGGATTGGGAACTTAAAGTGGCCCTGGAGGAAACCTAAAAGTGGCCCCATGGTATAGGCCAGTCCAAATTGACTGAAGGCAGGGCCAATATAAGTAGGCAGAGCCAACATGTGTAGGCAGGGGCAGCAATACTGCCCCAGCAGAGCCAAATACACAGTGCAGTGCAAAATACTGCCCACTTTTTTTGTAGAAGGGGGGATAAGTGCAAAACTGTACAACATGTGTTTTACCATCCAGAGGATAGATGTATCATTTACAATCACAGTAAAAACACCTGAAATACTAGTCCAAACACTGTGACAGGGCATCTCCACACAGTTCAAAATTTTTTTATTTATTTTTTTTGGGTTGATGTTTTGAAAACTAGCATATATGTGTCTTACAATATGCAGGGTAGCGGACAAAAATATCTGTGAGTGATTGCGTAACATACTAGGCTACTAGGCTGAAATCTATGTTGTTTCATCTCCACACAGTTTTTTTTTGGTAGAAGTTTTTAAAACCAGAATATACATACAGTTGCAGGATAGTGAAGGATAACATCTGTGTAAATCACTTAACATCTGTGTAAATCACTTTATTTAATTATTCCTTTTATTTAATTATTCCTTTTTTTTTAGTCCTGTACATATCTATGTTGATGTTTTTCCTAGTGGCCGTTTTGAATGCTAGCTTGGCGGTAAGTTACTGCCTAGGAGTTCTTTAGGTGGTGTAATATTAATCACTCCACCTCATCGTTATATATTTATCTATCATCTACATTATTTTTTTATTTTTCATTAATCTTTATTTCATTATTATTTATAATCCCTACTGGCCTTTCCACCTCCCTTATGTAATTAATTCTGCAGTATGTGGGGCATATCTCACCCTTCATAAACATTTCCCCATCAGTTGGGATTTACCTGAGCCGTGTTGACGGTGTGGAACGCACATGTTAACCGGAAGTCGGATGTTGTCATCTCAACACCCGACTTTCCCCCGGCTGTCTGTGGAACGCATCGCGTTCGCGGCGTGCTTTCCACTTATCGGAAGTCTTAGGGGCCGCATATGAGGGAGCTTGCCTTCTTAAACCCAGGGCGGCGGCGGCATCGCGTGCACACCGCCGCCTGGGATAAGATTGCATCACACTGCCACTAATGTAAGTGTATATTTGTATCGTTAACCCCACTTTGTTTATGGGGCCCTTCTGTGTATTTACATTTGGATGTCTTTTTCCCTCAGGCTCCATATACGGGCTGCAGTTTTTAACTGAGGTGGCAGGTACCGGTCCCAGTTGGGATTATTTCATTTGTGCTTTTCTGGTGTTTATATGCCTAATTCCCTTGTTCATTGTGTATTTCCCCCTGAGGAGCCCAGACGTGGGCGAAACGCGTTGTGGTATTTGAGTTATACCTTTGGGGTCATATATCATTCACCCTTTAGTCCTGCAGAGCTTTAGGGTCTTGCCAGGGTCTGCAGGATAGGTACGGGGACAGGGTACCCCCACCATCAGGGGGTTTCTCTGGGCAAAGGGCCTACCCTAGGGCTGCATAGGGCCAGACCAGGGTTCTTAAGGCCCATGATCATTATTGTTTATCTAATTTTCTTATTGTTTTCATGTACCTAGCACCGTCTTATTGCGGTTTTTATTGTATACCTATTAAAATTTAGGTTTTAGGAGTTCCATTTAGTTTGTTCTTTTGAATTTTTTTTGTGGCAGCAGTGAGGCCAGGTCCTCTTGACCCCCCTCCCCCACACACACACACTGTGTCAGCTGGCTCCCACACTAGGTACTTATCTTCCACCTCCATGGACATGCTCTCCTTTTAACTTTAGCAGAGCACAGCATTTGCAACGACCGGGGTGCCGCGGTTGCTACGGGGGCGACCCTTTCCCCCTCCAGGGCCCTCTAAGGTGTTTCCCTTTATGTCCCAGTGGTAGGAGTGCCAAGGGATATTTAGGCCACTCACGTCTTTAGTGGTGTTGTCACGGTGTTCCTACCTCGTGAGACGAACAGGCCCCAGGCGGTGGCTCCGGCTGCAATAAATTTACTAGGAGTAGTTATTGAGGGTCGTCCAGTGGGAATGATGCGCAGACTTGTATGAAGGGTCCAACGTAGTTTTATTAACTTATCTTTGAACGCAGATAACTAGGTTCATTCCTTCAGCTTGGTGTCCAGCAAGTGCAGCTATTACTTATACTTGGCAGATGCTTGGGAATTTAGGTTTCAGGCTTCCTGTTCTAAGCTGAGGTTAGCTCTTAAGTCTGGCTTCCCTTGAGAGTATTGCTGTGCCTTATTGCAGGCTATATTACTCTGTATTTAGGGCACAGCAGAGCTGAAGGTGCTCCACTGTCCTGCACATGTCCTCCCTGATCAGGGTACAGGGGACAACTCTCCATGACTAAAACTGTCTTAACTGTCATTTCCTCTCACTGCCGGAAGTTGGAAGAGCTTAACTTCTCTCCAGCAGAGGGGGTCAGAATGAACTAAGGACTGTACCATTCTGGTAACACTACATCTGAATCTGCCATAGTATTTACTGACACCTGCTGGTACACCAGGTACATTACATGGGAAACAGTTGCATAACATTGAATATCATACATATTAATGCTGGTGATGACATTAATGCACAGAAATACATTTCCACAGTAGCATACAGATAGAAGCTGGTTATGCAGAGTTGTAACACTACTCTGGGGTGTTACATTCCCCCTTACTTAAAGTCAAGCCGTCCTCGGCTTGTGCTTAGGATTAGCATACAGGATTAGGATATAGAAAAGCTTACAGGGAATCCAATAAGTACCATGTGCTGCATGAAATAGATACATATAAATTACATACATATATAGACAATTGAGCTACTATGCTGGTACGTTCCTGCCTTGTGAGTAGGGTGTCCGATCTCTGTTATCCCCTCTCAGCAGATGAACAACCTATGTAAACTGCACTAAGCAACCATTTCTGACTGACTCTGAATATTCTGGCCACGAATACCAAAGAAAGCATGGGGGTGTCTTCACTCTGTAATCCCTCCATTGTGAAATGATAAGCCCGCAAATAGAAGGGTGGCTTTATTCTGTAATCCCTTCCAAGCACCAAAGCCTTATAATGCTTTATGCTTTGTCACCTTGATGTCTATCAGTAGCTGCAAGTTATTTTTTCCTGGAGGCGGTGCACAAGGCCTCAGGACATAGTGAACTAGGAGGAGGAATCTACCTGTCCTCCCATAGTTCCAGTGAGAGACTATTCTCTCCTGACACATATAAGACACATCTATAGCAGCGAGGATAACCCTGAAGGAATAAGAGAAAACTGCTTGTGGCTCTGACACCTGGCTACCATGAACCGTTAGTGTGAAACGCCCTCAGAGGCAGTGCTAGATGAGCTTAGATACTGAGATTACACCTGCTTGTGGCTCTGACACCTGGTTACCATGAACCGCTAGTGTGAAATGCCCTCAGAGGCAGCATGTATATCTGAGGTAGAGACAAGTAAGGTGCTAACTATCTGGCTAAGTGCATGACCATACATTAAAGTGCATTTAAGGACACATTGTGGCACCTGCAAAGAAACACACACAATGGGCAATATTCTTGAACGTTGCTGAAATATAAAATATTAGTGCAAACATTTAAGTGCAAATATATTAAAGGCATAATGTACGCATTTTCATACATTAAATAAGCATGTATATGTAACAACTATTACTGGGATAATATAGTAGACCCATGGATACATTTAAGTCCATCTTTTCTTCTTCTTTGGCTTGGAACTGGAACAAAGTCACAAGTTCTATTCAAATTTGTAATCCACATGGGTAATAAAATGGGTAATAAAGGTTTCTTGAAAAAGTTCTTTTTAAAAGTGATTTCCCAACAACCTGAAAAGGGGGGAAAAAGGGATATGGTGCGCAAACATGGCGCAACTGGGATTGTTGCAGATGGGGGGAGTCCTAACACACGTGTCTTTCTGGATGGAGAACCAAACAGGGCAACAATGACATAAAACAAAGCCAACCGGCTCTCACCCTTCAAGGCTCAGTCCACGTGGTGGCTCCCATTAGTCCTGGAGTTCTTTATAGATGTGGCTGGGGCTCCCTCTAGTGGAAAGCCTCCAGCTCCTCGTCGCTGCTACTTGAGCTGATCGACATAAGAGGGCGCTCCTGCCTCAGGTAAGCCTCACGGTAGGCCGCGGCCTTTCCCCAGCGTCCTCTCAACGACAATTGTGGCACTGGTCTGGGCAGGGTCCCAGTGGTCACACTGGTGACGGTGGCAGCCATTTGGGAACGGACCCTGTAAGGCCCGGATACTCCTGCCGGGGTCACTGGTGACAGAATTTCAGGTTCAAGGGGCTCAGCCAGAGGCCTACCCCTGGCAACAGATTGTGCTGCTGGGGCCTCCTGCATCAGGTGGTACGTGGCCAGGGGGTTGAAAATAAATTTACTTGCAGATATTTGTCCCACCTGGAAAACTGGCGGTGAAGGTAATCCTGGGATGAGAGGCTCCGGCTCGCTGGTCGGGGGTCTTGGTACCGGTACGCTGGGGCCTTCTCTCTCTCTGCTTCGCGGTATCGGAGCAGTTGCGGTGACCGTTGCTGGCGATGGCTCCTCCCACTCTTCGGCGGGCTCCTCCGTTCTTCGGGGCCTCTGGATCACCCTGATTCCGGTAGCGAAGGGGCCTTGCAAACTTTCCATCGGGGTGTACTACACGAAGTCGCCGGCATGGAGGTTATGCTGGGATGGAGGGAGGTACGGCCTCTTGACAGAGCGGCGATTCACGTAGTACTCCACTGCCGTCTCTTCGTCAGTAAGGAACCCGACCCCGCGCTCCACATTGAACCAGAGCACGGTTCCGGTGCGCCTCTCAAGCTTCGGGTCTCCAGGCCGGGGGTGTTCCAGGACTTCAACCACCCACTCTTCCACTCGCCGTTTATACTCCCAGCAGGTATAGATGTTTCTTGTTACCTCCGCTGGTACGATGAGGTTCTGCCTCAGGTCATCCGGCTTAGGCCTCACCGACGGGGTCACTCCAGCCACCGCTCTGCGTTCTTTCTCTAGAGTGCCGACGGGGACGTTCTTGGCTCGTACGTACGGAGGTTTCTGTACGGAGCCTCCAGCCGTCTCTCTCTTCCCCTCCACCAAATCAGCAGTGGTGGCAGGTACTCCAGCTGCCGCAGCTGGCGGGACGGTCTCGGCCAGGTTCTTCTTTCGCCGGGTACTCAGATTGAGTCGATCCAGGGTAATTTCTTCCCCTCGGGGTTCAGGCTCGTAAGGATAGGTACCCCACACCATGTCTCCCCAGCTAGGGCCGCGTTGATGGGACGCCATCTTGACCACGCTCTCCTTCCTCGTGCAAACAGGAGATGGTGGAGGAGCTAAGGGGGTGGAGTCTTTGCTCTCAACGCTCCCCACAGTAAGTTCCTGGCGGGCTGGATTGGATTTTCCCGCGCTACAGGGGGGCGTGCCATGGTTTTCCCGCTCTTGAGGGGGCGGTTTCTTTTCTTCTGCATGAAGAAGCTGCGCCACTAACGAAAAAATGGTGTTATTAACCCTTCTGGTGCCGGCACGCAGCGTTTTGCGCCGTCTGCACCGCAGTAACTGTAGTAAAGTCATTCTTAGGGAACATCTGTTAAATGTCCTGGCCTTGTTGATAAAAGGCAGTTAAAGTCTGTTTTAGGGATGGCTGAGCTGTGGCCTTAACGGTACAGGCACGTCAGACTCATCCTGTTCGTGACGCCAAATGCAACGTCCGGGGTGCCGCGGTTGCTACGGGGGCGACCCTTTCCCCCTCCAGGGCCCTCTAAGGTGTTTCCCTTTATGTCCCAGTGGTAGGAGTGCCAAGGGATATTTAGGCCACTCACGTCTTTAGTGGTGTTGTCACGGTGTTCCTACCTCGTGAGACGAACAGGCCCCAGGCGGTGGCTCCGGCTGCAATAAATTTACTAGGAGTAGTTATTGAGGGTCGTCCAGTGGGAATGATGCGCAGACTTGTATGAAGGGTCCAACGTAGTTTTATTAACTTATCTTTGAACGCAGATAACTAGGTTCATTCCTTCAGCTTGGTGTCCAGCAAGTGCAGCTATTACTTATACTTGGCAGATGCTTGGGAATTTAGGTTTCAGGCTTCCTGTTCTAAGCTGAGGTTAGCTCTTAAGTCTGGCTTCCCTTGAGAGTATTGCTGTGCCTTATTGCAGGCTATATTACTCTGTATTTAGGGCACAGCAGAGCTGAAGGTGCTCCACTGTCCTGCACATGTCCTCCCTGATCAGGGTACAGGGGACAACTCTCCATGACTAAAACTGTCTTAACTGTCATTTCCTCTCACTGCCAGAAGTTGGAAGAGCTTAACTTCTCTCCAGCAGAGGGGGTCAGAATGAACTAAGGACTGTACCATTCTGGTAACACTACATCTGAATCTGCCATAGTATTTACTGACACCTGCTGGTACACCAGGTACATTACATGGGAAACAGTTGCATAACATTGAATATCATACATATTAATGCTGGTGATGACATTAATGCACAGAAATACATTTCCACAGTAGCATACAGATAGAAGCTGGTTATGCAGAGTTGTAACACTACTCTGGGGTGTTACACATTTCTCCCACTCTACCTTATTTTTATCACGTGTCAAATGATGGCACACTGTTGGAGCTGATTGGCCTGTGCAAGAGTAGCCACACAGGTAAGTAGTTGGTAAAGTACATCAAGTAGCAAAAAACTGGGCAAAAGAGTCATCGACAATGGGCGCAACATCATGGCCAATCAACCTAGTCGTGCAACGCTTTTTAAGTAAGCGCTCTGGCTTGCACAAAGTGCTGGCAATGTCCAGGAGACTTTACTCGCTTTTCAATCATTCTTACAAGTTGAGGAACACTCTCCTGGACTTGCAGTGACAAAACGGCCTGACACTACACCGCTTATAACCTGCGTCATTCTGCCTCACTGAAATTCAATATTGCACATGCTTGATCGTCTGTATAAGCAGCAGAAATCTGTGAACGATTTTGTCATGCACCAGACCACCTCAGCAGCATTGAGCATGTGTTGCTTCGAGGTTAGGTAGTGGAAGGTTTTAGCAGGGACAACTGTGGAATTAAAGATGCTTTCCCCCTCATATTTATCTTAGAACAGATGCTGACACTCATGCATCATGGGACAACTGTGGAAAAAGAACAGCTAACATATCTTGCTGTCTGCCCTGTAGCTGTTGAGGAACCACAAGGTGAAACTTCCATGCAGGAGGATGAGGAGCTGCCACTGCAAGAGTAGGAGTCTGAGGTGGAGGAGCAAGAGGGTGGTGATGATGGCACTGGCCAGGACACCCAATCATCTCAGTTAGGTGTTAAGCCAAAAAGAACTGGCTCCTGGGGCATGCTGACCAGAATGGCGACCTGTATACTTACTTGCTTACGCAGTCACATGCGTATCAATGACATCAAGCAGTCTGATGATTACTGGATAGCCATGCTTTTAGACCCTCACTATTAAAGTAAAATGAGGGAATGTTTTCCTACTGCAGAAAGGGAGGACAAATTACAATATTACTGGGAAACATTGTGTAGTCAGCTTGCTGTAGCTTTCGGTGAGCCGATTCCTTCCACCAGTGTGTCTGAAAAGGAGGCCCCTCTCTGCCTCCAGCAGAGTCACCCCCCTCCCATCACCACAAGTAGCAGAAGCCACAGCAGGAGTAGCAGTAGCAGCCAGTTCAGTCTCCTCAACATGATGGAGCAGTTTTTTCATGTCCCACGTCAGGCTTAGGACAATCAGCAAGCTGAGAGCTTCCACCTCAATGCCAAGGTTCAGGCCTACCTACAGTCTGGCAAGTCTCTGGCATATACCTTGTTCCCTGACCCCAAGGATTTCTGCAGGTAGACAGGCCTGAACTGGCACAGCACACTCTCTTCTTTTTACACAGCCTCCACTGTCATCTTGGAGAGGGTTTTCGGTGATGCAGGGGGCTTGGTGACACCCAAACCGACCAAGTTGTCCTCTGTCAGTGTCCAAAACATCACTTTTGCCGAAATTAAACAAGCCTGGATTCTGGAGGATTTTCACATTCCTCCAGCTGAGGCTGATAAATAGATCTAGCCTTGCTGATATTGCCCAAACTTGCCACTTTTGCTGTCTGCCTGCCTGCTGTTCTGCATGCCATCATATTGCCTGGCCACCATCATATGCTTTGCTGCTGCTGTTGCCTACGTGATGCCACTGTCACCATAATGCTACTGCTGCTACATAGAAACATAGAAGATTGACGGCAGAAAAAGACCACCTGATCCCTCTAGTCTGCCCTTTTATTATTCCTTTATTGTTATCTTAGGATAGATACATGTTTATCCCAGGCATGTTTAAATTCAGTTACTGTGGATTTATCAACCACCTCTGCTGGAAGTTTGTTCCAAGCTTCTACTACTCTTTCAGTGAAATAATAATACCTAACTACCATCATGTTTCGGACGACTGCTGCCACCTCCATCATGCCACTGATGCCTTCATGCCACTGTTGCTACCTAACTACCATCATCTTCAGTAAGGCTGCGGCTGCCTGCCAACATCCTTAGATGCTGCTCCTTGCTGTTAATCCCCTAATGCCACCACTATTAAGACTACCCATCTGCTACTACTACCACTATAACCACTACTACCACCACTACTACTATTACTAATTATAACCCTTAGACAGCCGACCTACTGATTATTCGTGCAAGATGTTTGTGAATGGATTACAGCAGTTTCCAATAAAGTTACATGTGGTTGTTACTGGCTGGGGATATGTCCCTGCACACTGTGACAGTGGCAGAACTGATTGGATAGTGCCAGATTGTGCAGGGACAACCCAAATTCATAAAACCCAGTTGGACCTTTACTGCAGACTGCTGGCAATTAATTCCTAAACATTTAATAGGAATAATAGAGGAACAGCCTAACACAGTGATAGCAATAGATGTTCATGAATGAATGAAGAGGTGACAGGTCCTCTTAAAATACAAAGAATGACTTTAAAAGTGTTATCCCACAAATATAAAAATGTTCTTTTCTTTCTGTGGGTAAGCAGAAACTCATGAAGCTCCTGCATCTCCAAGGATGCTTTGTAATTAGGTCTTGGAAACCCCTTCAAGTCATATGTAGCCCCATATGGTATGCAACATCCCCACAAATTCCTTCATGCTGGCTAGAGAGAAATAGATATTTCTGTGAATTTAGAAGTATGGATGAATGAATGGTGCCTGGGCCACTTCACCTGCCACTTCACACGGCCATAGCTGTTTTTGTGGTCCACAAATTGTGGATCCGTAATACACAGATATCGGCCGTGTGCATTACAAATTTTGTGGAACGGGACATCCAGCCCTCTATAGAACTGTTCTGTCCTTTTCCGTAACACATTCTATTTGTTGAAGAATGGACATACACAGCATGCGCTGTCCACATCTTTTGTGGCCCCAGTCAAGTAAATTGGTCCGCTGTGGAGAAAAAACAGGGTTGATTGCATGAGTAAAATGGAATGTTCATAAAAAAACATTTGTTGTGTGAATATAGCAATTATACTTCATTTGAAATATCCAATCATTTTATACTTTTCAAACTTAGGTTGGGTTTACACAATTATGTTTTCTTATGTGGGTTTGAAGCAAAAACTAGGGGGGTATTTATCAAACTGGTGTAAAGTATAACTGGCTTAGTTGCCCATAGCAACCAATCAGATTCCACATTTCACTTTGGACAGCCCCTTTGGAAAATGAAAGAAGGAATCTGGTTGCAATGGGCAACTAAGCCAGTCCTACTTTACACCAGTTTGATAAATAACCCCCTAGGAGTTGATTAGAAAAGAGGTCAAATTGTATTTATCCTTTAGTTGTTCTTAATGATCCACATCTGGTTTTGGCTTCAAAAAACCTGAAAGTGTAAACCCGGCCTCAGAAGTATAAACTGTACATGATGTGATGTGCAACTATCTTGTGGCCATTACTTTGATTTATTTTAATAATCTTATGGGCATATGAGGCCTTCCTAACTAGACTAGCAGTAAATATAGTTTGATTATTATTCCCTCATTATTTCACAGATACATAGTGGCACATTTATTAATAAAGCACTAAACTGGCAGTGGATCAGCTGAAGTTATGAAGAGGCGCAGGCACAGAAAATGGTGAACAAGAAAGGCCTGCCTGCCAGCCCGTCCCCTTCCATGCCTCACATAATTTTAGACCTGGTGTGAGCATGGGGAAGTCGGTATCTGCGCCTGAAATATGCCTAATTTAGGCTTATTTCAGCATAGTAAATGACCCCCATAGCTAATCTAATTAAAGCATACCTACTGGCAAAAATTAAAACTCATATGTGCCGTAGGCCGCATTCACACAACAGTGAAAAACACCCACATGATGGATGCTTTTTTTTAACAGCCGTCACACAATCATCTTAAGAACAATTGTATTCTATGGGGTTATTCGCTATTCTGTTTTTTTATGGCCAGTGAACAATGGGCGTTAAAAAATAGAACATGTCCTATTTTGTTCATTTACCCTGGCCGACTGCCCTCATACAATTGAAGGGGACAGTTTTTAACAACTGTTTTTCACATAGGCATCAGTGTAAAAAACAGCAATTAAAGAAGAACTCCCGACAAAAATTTTATTCCATGTCCTGCTAGAAATGTACATGATATAATCTGTAGTGAATGTCATTTTCTTACCAGTGTCTGAATTTTTGACTTATATCATCCTGAAGTTTCTTATCTGTGTCATGTGACCAGCAATTAGACCCACCAACTCACACATAGACTTATGTGTGGACAGGAAGTCTAATTCTCTATGTATTCCTATGAGACTGAAAGTGAGGCTCCCATAGGAATGAATAGAACAGTTACTGGCTTTCTGTCCTGGGTCAGTTAGAGGTCAGGGAGTTGGTCACATGACCCAGCTACAATAAGAAGAGAGGTTTTTACTCACAGAAACAGTCACTTGACAATGACAATCACTACAGATTATATCATGCACCTTTCTAACAGGTCAGAGAATAACATTTTTTTGTGGGAGTTCTTCTTTAAAAACAGACCTTTTTATAAATTTCTACTGGCTGTTTTTTACACTGTTCTGTGACTGTAGCCTGGTGCAGATCTATTCATGATACCTAATCCAAGAGTAGGCTTGGCTCATGAATTTGGTTCACAATAAGAGATGGAAATAACTAACCAGATAACTGAAGTGTAAACTCAGCCTTAGGGCTCATGCACACGACCGGTGTTGGCCATGCCCATCTTGTGGCCCGCATACGTCGGGTCCGCAATACATGGGCACCGTCCGTGTGCAGCCCACATCACGGATTGCAGACCCATTCACTTCAATGGATCTGCAATCACGGAGATGCAGAGCGTAGGCACGGATCGGAACACCAAAGAAGCACTACAGTGTGTTTCTGTGGTGTCTCTGGCCGTACAGCAAAAAAGTAGCGCATGCACTATTTTCTTGCGGTGCGGACCGCCGGATGAAGATCACGGACCCCATTCAAATGAATTGGTTCGCAATCAGAATGTGGCGGCCCCACTGTCAGTGCCCGTGCGTTGTGGACCGCAAATTGCGGCCCCCCTTGCCACTTGCAGGGCCGCACCGCCAATTAGGTGAGGTGCGGTGCGGCCCTGGTCACAGGAGGCAACGGCGGCGGCGGGGCAGAGGGAGATGAGCACTTCCATTGTGGAAGCGCTCATCTCCATATTCATCTGTATCGCCATCCTCAGGACGGCGATACAGATGCCTGTGCTGCGGGGCAGGGAAGGGAGAGGCGTCTCCCTTCCCCATTCATCTGATAGGCTGCAGGCCCAATGCCTGCAGCCTATCAGAGGCCAGCATAGGCGCCGCGATGACGTCATAGCGCCGCCTGAGCCATACAGCGCGGGACACAGGCCGGAAGAGGCCTGCATCGCATCGCTGATGGAGGTAAGTATAAGCGTTTATTTTTTTTTGTATGATGAAAACGGACCAGAGCTCTTCTTAATGGGGGCACTGAGCGCATTTCTTGGGAGCACTGGGGGCATTTCATATTGGCACATGGGGGCACTGGGGGCATTTTTGTTACTGGCACATGGGGGCACTGGGGACATTTCTTATTGGCACATGGGGGCACTGGGGGCATTTCTCTTGCTGGCACTGGGGGCACTGGGGGCATTTCTTACTGGCACAGAAGGGCATTTCTTACTGGCACATGGGGGCACTTGGGACATTTCTTATTGGGACATGATTTGGGGGGCATCTATGGAGGTAGGATACTTTTTACTGGCACATTATTGGGGGGAAATTTTCGGGGCACTTCTGGCACATTATTGGGGCACTATGGGGGCTCTTCTTACTGGCACATTATTGGGGGCACTATGGGGACATCTACTGAGGCCACAAAGAAGGCGTATTTTATATGGGGGTTGGTGTATATGGGCATTTTATACTGAGACACATTATGGCAGGTACTATTGGGGCATCTACGGGGGGGGCACTAAGAAAGGGTATTTTATACTTTCAAATTATGCGGAACACTGAGGGCATCTACTGGGGCACTATTTAGGGGTATTTTATATTGGCACATTATGGGGACATTAGCTCAACTGGGGGCATTAAAAGGTTTTTTTTTGCACTGGCACACATGAAGGGGCATTTTTGTACTGTTCCATTATAAGGATAATTATTACTACTGGGGTTCTCTGATTACTAGTATGGGCACTATGGAAGCATTATTACTTCTGAGGCACAGTGGGGACATTAGTACTGTTGGGGGCACTATTACTAACAAGTTCACTCAGGCAGAGAATTATTAGTTGGGACTTTGGGGGTCACTATTACTGTGGGGGTGCACCCTGGCACAGTATCAGCATAGTGCAGTTATTTCTGGGGGACGTTATGTTTACACTATTACTGTCAGGGACACTATTTGCTGGGCGCAGTTATTTTAGGACACTGTGTGCCAAACATTATTGAAGGGTACTATCTGTGTGTTACTAGTGGCACAGTACTGGGGGTGGTAGGATGATTTGTCCAGATGATGGAAGGATGATGGAAAAGTAGTAAACTAAGATTTTTTTCTGTCAAACTGCAGAGATGAGGAAAGAGAACATCTACATCAAAGGAGACGTCACTGGATATAAGAGGTATGGGGCGCTGTATTAGGCTACATTCAAACGAATGTTGTGTTTTGCGGTCTCCAAATTGCGGATCCGCAAAAAAAAACGGATGATGTTCCGTATGGCATCGTTTTTTTTTGCGGATCCGCTGTAACAATGCCAATCCTTGTCTGCAAAATGGACAAAAATAGGACATGTTCTATTTTTTTGGCGGGGCTACGGAACAGACACACGGATGCGGATAACACACAGTGTGCTGTCCGCATGTTTTGCTGATCCATTGAAGTGAATGGGTCCGCATCTGAGCCGCAAAATATGGTTAGGGTGAGAATTTGGCATGGCGGGGTTCAATTTTTTGACTTGGCCAGCAGCAAAGCTAGGTGCACCAGCGCTGAGGTAAGGGGGGGGGCCCAAGCTGAACTCTTGCACCAGGGCCCATGAGCCTTTAGCTACGCCCCTGGGTGCACCTGTGTAGCCTGAGTCACATGAGTCATTGGCAGGTGGGGCTCATAGTCTCCTCCCATTGCATGTGTGATCTCACGCTGGAGGTAACTAGGAGTAGGTTGCTGTGTGTCAGCCTATATGCTCCTTCTGCAATTGCCCATATGGAGAGGCAGGTTAGTGTTAGGTCCCGTGCCACATACCTTGACGCGGTGCTCGGGCTCCGGTATGTTCTTGATATAAGAATATATTGGCGAAAGTCTCATTTTAACATCAGTGTGAGTGTTTAGCCATATATTGTTAATTGCATTACCGCCGCAGTGCACCTTTAATAGTGATTGTTTGAGTTTTTTTATCAGGATTTCATGTTCAGGTTTTAATATAGTACATGATAAATTAATTATTTGCATCGCTGAATCTTGTATATTGCTCTCTATGTTCTTTGGTTGTACCCCCACTTGTCCCGGTCCCTTAGTTGGATACCGGGTACTAAAAAAGATTGTGTGTGGGGTACACTGGTTGTAGAGGTTGTGCTTGATGTACTTAATGTTGGTAAAGATGCAGAAATAGAGGGCAACAACGAGGCCGACTGTTGTGGTCCCACATTTCCACTGCCTATACCCTGATTCAAAGTTAACGATTGTGGCCATGTGTAACACCCCAGAGTCGTGTTACCACTCTTGGCATCCAGCTTCTATCTGTTTGTTACCCTAAATGTCATTCTATGTTCCTGTACCTGCAGTACTATGTATATGCCTACCTAATGTTATGTAACTGTTTTCCTATGTTATGTACCTGGTGTACCAGCACGTGGCAGCAGTATAAGGCACAGTTATTCTGTAGGCTTATTCAGAATGGATCCTTCCATTTCTATTCTGAATCTCCCCCCCACCCCCTTCTGGAGAGAAGTGGACTGTTCCTGCTTCCTTCAGGGAGGGAAAAATTTCAGTTGAGGGAGTTGAGCAGCACCCCTGTTAGGGGAAGGGTGTGCAAGGCCGTCTCTGTCGGACAGGCCCCTGTCAGTGAGAGAATCTTCAGCTCTGCTGATCTAGAAATAGAGAGAATTACAGCCAAAGACAAGGCACAAGCTCTAGTAAGAGTCAGACCTAGTAGGAAGTCACAGCCTTGACAGAAATCCAAGTATACTGCCTGCCTCACATACTAAAACATGCTGGAACAGCAGAGTAAAGCCTGAAGTTGGTTCCCATCATGCAAGTTAACTAAATAAAACAACGTTGGACTTCAAATACAGGTCTGGACTCTTTTCCTATCTATGACCCTCAAATATTCCTACTATTATTTGCAACCGGAGCCATCGACTAGGGTCTGGAAGTCCAGGTAGGACCATTGTGACATATCGCAGAGACATTTTAGGCCTACACAACCCTCGGCATTCCTACACTAGGATGCGCGTGCTACCACACTTAGAGGGTCCTGGAGGGAAGGGTCGCCCGTAGCAACCTGGTTCCCGGCCGTTGCACATGTTTGATTATTACTGGGGTTTTGGAAATTTTTCCTTTGGGAATAACCTGTTTTATTTTTGGCTTTCCTTTTTATTCCTACTTGTTGGTTGGCTACACTCCCCTCTGATTCGGATACTTCCGACTCAGAGATGTCAGTGTATTGTCTCCAGTTAGATCTTTTAAATGAAGATGCTTTTCCTGTTGCCTGTATATATATCTGTCCAGTTTCAAAATCTCTCTTGTCTCTAATATATTTACGATGCTTTCTCTCTTTAATTTCTGTTTGCAAACTTTCTATATTTTTTTGTAATTTATTTTCTAAACTGGGAAATTCAGAGTGTGTTTTAAAAACCTGAATCTCTTGGATTTCCTTCTCCAATTTTATTGTCAGTTTAGTATATCACTTTTTCTCATACTCGAGAATGTATGATTGCATGCGTTTTTGCAACGAGTTTTCCGTAAGTAATGACTCCCACCCTTGTATGAATTCCGTATCCTCTTGATGAGAGTTAGGGGTGATATATTTTCTCATTCCCCTATATACGATCTTTTGTTGAAGATAGGTTTCTAGGCTTGTAATTTCCCAGATGGATTGGATATATTTTTTGTATGTTTTATTAATTTCTTTGAACGCTTGTGTGATGTCAACTATATTTATCGGCAAACTATCAGTAGAGAACACCTTATTAGCCTCTGTCAAAAATGTTTGGCTATTTAATTGGTTGGATAAAAATCCTGCCATGCTTTATTATTCAGATGTATGGATTTCCCTTATTTCCCTAGGTAGGGACCAATTAAGGGTCGGCTGGGGGGAAATAACCCCAATTAAATTATTCAATATCATACAAAGTGACCCCTTAGCACATATAAGACGTTTACGTCACGTATCAAAAATCACTTGGTCAATAGACCATCATCGTCTATTGTATGTGCTATTTCCCTAAAACTTAACCTTTATTATATTTGCTTAAACAACTACTTTTTAAGACACTTGAGACATTGTAAAATTCTCAGGGATCAGAGCAATTCTGCCTAAACAGCGTTTTCCTTAAATCCTCTTTAAAAGTATTGTGGTAACACGGCAGTGGCTGTTGGCCTCACAACACACTGACATTCCAGATCTCCTTCCTATTAGTTTTACCACTGTCTATTGCTGCTATATTGTTGACGCTGGCTGTACAGGTCCCTGTGCTAAAATCACACATACACATTCATACTCTGCCCCCCGACATGTTTCGCCGGCTAACTGGCGTCTTCAGGGGCTTGGGCAGGTATGTGTATTGGGGGACCACCGTTTCAAAGGTAGGTTCGTGACATCAGTTTCACCTGCACCTATCCTGCTATCTGTGACATCCCCCTGTATATTCCTAACCCGTTTCGCTACCTCCCATATGCTGTTACCTGTTCCTCCCATTCTTCTCCGTCATCTCTGCTCCACAACCGCATCGCCGCTTGCCGCGATCTCGCGCATGCGCGACAACTTAGAAGTATCACTCCTTGTAGTTGGTATTGCGCATGTGCTAGCAATAGGCTAGGTCATTTTTTAGATACTTCTCATGACACTATTCTTGCTCTGGACCTAGCTCTTATTTGTAATATAATATATTATATTATGTGTATCAATGTTACTTCTAGCCTACAATGTCATTCTGGAACTCTTTATTCTCCAGACACTTCCCATTATTTTATGTTTTATTTTATTGTATTATTTTATATCCTATTATATTATAGATCTATCTAGATAATATTCTTTTTGCATATCAGACACTCCCGTCATATATAAAAGACATGAAGGGCACTGTTGTCAGGCTGCAGGACTTGCATTTTGGAGAAGGTACAATAATTGCAAGCCTCGGCGTTGAGGCGTTGTACACTAGTATTGGACACGAACTGGGGATTGAAGCAGTCACTTCATTTTTAAACACTAAAGGAACACAATTCTTGGCACATAATAATTTTGTCATTACATGTTTACATTTTCTTCTCACACATAATTATTTTATTTTTGATGGCACTTATTATTTACAAATTAATGGGACCGCCATGGGCACGGCATGTGCACAGAGTTTTGCGAATTTATTTTTAGTGTGGTGGGAGCAACATTTTGTTTTCAATGAGAGTAATACACAATACACTAATCACATCTCATTTTGGGGGGGTACATAGATGATATTTTGATTTTTGGGGAAAGCACCAAATCACATTTTTTGGACTTCACGGCCACACTTAACACTAATGAAATTGGATTAAAATTCACTGCAGAAGTACAGACGGAGACTTTGAATTTCCTAGACTTGAAAATAACCCTGCAGCCTGGTGGCAGTGTCATGACAACAGTGCATAGAAAAGTAACAGCAACAAATAGCTTCCTGCACTGGGAGAGTTTCCACCCGCATCCCCTGAAAGCTGGTATCCCAAATGGCCAATATTTAAGAGCCAGGAGAAATTGCAGTGATGAAGCGGGATTCAAGAAGGAAAGTGAACTCCTCTATAACAGATTCATAGCGAGAGGTTATCCAAAAAGGTTCTTCATAGAGCTTATAATAAAGCAAGAAATACAACTAGGGAAAACCTACTCAAAGGGAAAATAGATAGGAAAGACGAGAAAACTATACGCTGTATAGGAACTTTTGATCTACAGCACAGAACAGTGATAAAACATTGGCATGTCCTGCGGGTAGATAAAGATCTAAGGGAAGTTATTCCTGAGAATCCAAGTATAACTTACAGAAGGGGCAGGAATTTGAAGGAAATGATAGTACACAGCCATTTTCAGAGCCAAAGAGGTAAAAAAGAAACATGGCTGTCAGTAAAAGGGTGTTATCCCTGTGGCAACTGTGGGTTTTGTAAATATATGTCTCCAAAAAAAGATTTTGTAAATCCTGTAGATGGACGACAATATACCATTAATGACTACATTAATTGCAGAACAACTGGCATAGTGTACGCCATCCAGTGTGAGTGTCCGAAACTATATATCGGCAAAACGATTCAAGAATTAAGGCGAAGGATCTCTAAACACCTGAGCAGCCTTAATACCATAGATGAAACACCTCTGTCAAGACACATAAAAAAATACCATTGCGGAGATCCATCCAATCTCAAAATTTGGGGGATACAAAAAATCAAAGTAGTCCCCAGATTTCGAGATATTAATGTACAGTTACAGCAAACAGAAACCAGATGGATCTACCGTTTGCAGTCCCTATCACCAACAGGTATAAATGAAGGTTTTACGTTTGCATCTTTTTTTATAAATAACAGGAGTATGGATTTCACCTTGAAAGATGATAGCGATTAGCAAAATCAAAACACAAAATAATAAAGAGAATGAGACAACTGAGATGTAGATGAAGTACTGGAAAACAGGGGACCACAAAAATGAGAAAAAATGAGAAATAATAAGTAATTAGTGGAACTGTAGGATTAACAGTAACCGCAGGCGACATGTATGCACCCTGTATAGATGGACTCATGCATATAAAGTGTAGGAATAAATCTCTCGTAGGAGATGAGAAACAGCCATCAATGATATTTTAAAAGATATGCAAAAAGAATATTAAAATAATTAAAAAGTGTTTCCTCCCCCCCCCCCCCGTTTTCTCCCCCCCCCCCCCATTCACCCCCTCTTTTACCTTGAGGGGTACTCTGGCACCTCCCAGACATACCTGCTATCATTCCTCTCATTTTAATTATTATATGAAGGAATGAGAATAATAATGGACTAAGGTATGAGATATATTAAAAACAAGTTTATCCATCTTGCCCTGACAAAAAAATATGAGATTATAGTTTATAATCATGAAGATCTATAATATAATAGAATATAAAATAATACAATAAAATAAAAGATAAAATAATGGGAAGTGTCTGGAGAATAAAGAGTTCCAGAATGACATTGTAGGCTAGAAGTAACATTGACACACATAATATAATATATTATATTACCAATAGTGTCATGAGAAGTATCTAAAAAATGACCTAGCCTAGTGCTAGCGCATGCGCAATACCAACTACAAGGAGACGATATAGACGATTATGGTCTAATGAAACGTCTTATATGTGCTAAGGGGTCAGTTTTTATGCCTTGAGTATGTTTGGCTCCCCCCTGATGATGATGATAATCGTCCCTCTTCAACTGACGCCCACATGTGATCAGCTACATCATCATCCACTACTGTCTGTTCGTCACTTATGTCACCCTCACCAGTCTCACTTAATATGTTCTGTTATACATAGACTTACTGTACATCAGACTCATTGTCAATGGGCAGTCTAATATATAGGTGCATTTCACTCGTGTCTCCTCGCCACACGTTTGTCATCCAATAAACGTGCGGCGAAGGCCTGGCATACACTTTAATGCCGTACCCATGTTTGCTACTGGTATTACAGTGATTGGCTGGCTGTAACGCGTCATATATAGCACCCGGTGATGCGTGGCTCGACACAGTCTAAGTCACGGAGAGCTGCAGGAGAAGGGAGAGCTAGTGTAGGGACAGTGTTAGACATGTTTTTAGGCAGTGTTTAGAGGATTTAGAGACCCCAAAGTCCCTTTAAGGACTACTGTTTTACCTGTCTGCAATATTTATTATTATATTGTATGTACACTAATGCCAGAAGCCTGACTAATAAAACTGGTAAACTGGAATTAGTGATGTGTGAGGAGGACTATGACATAGTGGGAGTAACTGAGACATGGCTGGATGATAGCTCTGACTGGGCAGTTAATGTACAGGGTTACAGTCTGTTTAGAAAGGATCGTCAAAACCACAGTCCACAGAAAATCTACTTCTAAACGAAATAGACGAGGTGGCAATAATAAGGTTGTTATTATGGGGGACTTTAACTACCCAAATATAGACTGGGAAACTGAAACCTGTATATCTCATAAAGGAAACAGGTTCCGAGGAACCTATGGTTTGAAGAAAATCTGTTTAGGAAGGATTTTTGAAGGATTTTTAATGGACTTATTTGGGGAAGACAGAAGATTAGAATAAAGCAGGAATACCTTACTCTAACTTGGGAAAAAGGGGGAATAAAGTTTCCAGATATTCAGGCTTATTATTTGGCGACTCAAATATGTTATTTAATGAAGTGGAAAAGTAATGTTTTTTTCTGCTATGTGGTTGATAAGTCAGAGGGGAGGTATATGTCATTATTTCAAATGTTGGAATCGGGGCAACTGAGGAAATTTAATTGGAAACAAAATCCAGTAGTGAGGACAATTGAAAAAATTTGGCAACACTTAAAGGCCATGATAGGAGTAGATGCGGTATTAGAAGAAACAGCGATTTGCTATAATCAAAAAATAGGAGAATTAAATAAACTGGGTGTTCTCAAGAATCTGAAAAATAAAGGTATACTGTAGATAAAATAGTGGATATATGGGGGGAGGGAAAAATAAGGGGCTGGGAGGAACTACAGTCTAAGTATAATTTATCAAGAGGAGCATGGATAGAATATCATCAGTTGAGAAATGCCCTGAAAAGAATATGACTGTGTATAAGACATATGACCTGCCCGATTTACTGAAATCAGTGATGAGTGGCAATGAGAGGAGAAAAGCATTGTCATATGTTTATAGACAGATTATAGAGTGGAAACAGAGACAGGTAAAATTAAAAAGTTGTGAAAAATGGGAAAGTGAGTTGGGGGAAATAACTGAAGAACAATGGGAAAAAATATATAGGAATGTGAGGAGAGTATCCCCTAATCTGAATAATAAAATCGTGCAATTTAACATCATTAATAGATTGTATTATACTCCCAGCTTCTTGTTTAAAATTGGGAAGAGAACAAATGATTGCTGTCCCAAATGTGGCATTGGGGGAGCAGGATTTGTCCATATGTTGTGGGAATGCCCAAAAATAAGTGTTTTCTGGAGTGAAGTTTTTGAAGAAATAAATGAAAAAATTGGAAATAGAGTAGAATTTACACCTCTAATAGCCATTTTAGGAGACGAACCAAGAATAAAAATGCAAAAGAAACTAAAAAAGAGACTCAATAGGATGCTTTTTGGAGCATGTCTATTGATAATGAGAAATTGGCTAGCTCCTCATGCTCCAAGTTATTCTGCATGGATGAATTTGATGAAGGTGTATGAGGAGGTAGATTAGGTTAATTTTTTTTTTTTTGTCACTCTTCCTCCGCTGGGTTGGGGATTGTGGGTTGGGGGGAGGGATCTCACAAGGGGTTATAATAAATTATTACTGTTATGTATAGTGTATGGATATGTATATGTTATATGTATTTATTTTTGTAATAATTTGTATAAGAAAAATAAAAATACATAAAAAAATACAAAAAAATAATAACCTTTCAATTGACATTCAAAAGAGCGTTTCTTCAGGGAGGAACAAAAATACCAAACTTCCAAAAAGCAAACTTTAGCCAACTAAGAGAGGCCATAGGCCTAACTAACTGGGACAAAGTCCTCAAAAATAAAAATACAGCCACAAAATGGGAGATTTTTAAAAGCATCCTAATATCTAATTGTGAGAGGTACATACCTTATGGGAATAAAAGGGTAAGAAACAAGAAAAAAACAATGTGAATAAATAGAACTGTAAAGAAAGCAATAAATGACAAAAAGAAAGCAATTAAATCACTAAAACAGGAGGGTGGCGAGGAAGCATTGAAAAACCATAGGGAAAAAATAGAATATGTAAAAGACAAATAAAAGCAGCCAAACTAGAGACCGAGAGATTAATCACCAAAGAGTGTAAAACTAACCCTAAAATGTTCTTCAATTATATAAATGGTAAAAAGTATAAACCTGAAGGTGTCAGCCCCTTACAGAGTACTGTTTCACTGAGGAAAATAAATGAAATGCAGAATACAAAAGTAAATTCCCCATTGAAAGTGCCCTGTCTGACCCAGGAAGAAGTACAGCGGCGTCTTAAAATGATTAAAATAGACAAATCGCCAGGACTGGATGGCATACACCCCCGTAACCTAAGAGAATTAAGTAATTTCATAGCCAGACCCTTATTTCTGATATTTAAGGACTCTATACTGACAGGGAGTGTTCCAAAAGGATTGGCACATAGCAAATATGGTGCCAATATTAAAAAAGGGTCCAAAAACAGAGCATGGGAACTATAGGCCAGTAAGTTTAACCCCCTTCCCGACTAGCGCCGTACTAGTAGGGCGCTGGTCGGGTCTTTAAAGATGGCGCCGAGGAGAGCGGGTGTCATGGCCGCGGGGGAACTGCTGTTTCCTGTAGCAGACACCCGCGGCTCATGTCCGCCACCGGCAGTAATGCCGATCGAGGACATTTAACCCCTCCGATGCCGCGGTCAATCCTGACCACGGCAATCGAAGGCAGCAAACACCAGAAGCACGTGCTTCCGGTGTTACTCCAGCTCCCCCGAGTGGCGATCGGAGGAGCCGGAGCGTGCCTGCAGCATAGTGAATGACAGGAGGTTGCTGCATAGGCTTTCCTATGGAGCCCTTTTGTGTAATAGGGCTCCATAGGAAAGCATTGAAATCCTCATAAACTCCAATGCTAATGATATAAGCAATAAAATGATTGCTTGCTATAGTTCCCTATGAGAACTATAAAAAAGTGTAAAAAAAATGAAATTAATAAAGTTTAAAAAATTTTTTTAAAAACGTAAAAGTTCAAATCACCCCCCTTTCCCAAAAATAAAAGCATTTAAAAAATTTTAAAAATACACATCATGGGTATCGCCATGTGTGAAGACGCCCATATTATAAAAATATAAAAATTTATTTCCCATACGGAAAACAGCGAAACAGAAAAAAACGTCAAAATGGCCGATTCGCCATTTTTTGTCGCTTTTTTTTCTAAATAAAATTAAATAAAAAGTGATTAAAAGGTTATACACACCCCAGAATGGTATCAAAAAATGAGCCCCCATACAGCTCCATAAACATAAATAACAAAAAGTTATAGGGGTCAAGATATGACAAAAAACAATTTTTTTCCAACTTTAGAATTATTTTATTGCGAGGGATGAGAATCCATTTTGTAAAACTATTTCCTCCATCTTGTGCATATGTGGAAAATTACTGAGCAGCTGTGAGAATGTCGGAAGTTTTCTGTGTACAAGATAGCTACAAGGCCGAAGTAAGCAGCTCGCTTGCTTTCTCGCTCCCCTTAGCTCCCCCTCGTTTTCTCATCCCCTCTTATCAGAGTTTGATGTCCAGGAGAGTTATGTTTTGGTTTCTTAGTTTCAGGATGTACTATTGAAGAATGTCAGCTCTGAGATAAGAAACTTTCTAATTAGTAGAACCTTGTTAGTATAGAGTGGAAATATTACCTTTTATGAATAACCAATCAAATCATTAGTTTTGATTTCCACCCCCTTGGTGGTGGGCCATATTTGTCTATGATTATCTGTAGTGTTATAAGATGTACTGTATACGTATGTAAAATAAACCAGGATGAAGGAGAGAATCTGATTCAGACAATGTGCATGTGTCAATTCTCTGAGCGCTCATCTTCATTAAATTGGGACCCCGGCAATCATAGAAAAGGGGGTTTTGCCCCAACAAAACTTGGCAACCAACGCGGGGCTCGACTAAAGGACACTTCATTGATCTCCCGACAACTTGGATAATCCGGACCGGGATGGACAGATGTAAAAGACAGCGCTGCAAGGTAAGAGACTTTATCTTACAATATATCTGTGCCTCCCTGACCGGTTGTCTGGCTCGTGGGATTGATGAAGGAACGTACGTATAAAATCCTTTTACAGTTGAGTCCATATTGATAAAGAACCTTGAAAGTTGAAAATACCTATGATTGTTGGGTTTAGTTTCTGATCAGGAGTAACTTTGATTGGGATGTTTTTGGTGTGGTTTTAAGACTCACGGTATACGTCTTGCTTGTTCTTTACTGGGTTTGGAAAATTGCAGAACATTATAGAAAGGGAAATCTCAGGAGCAAAGTACACTATCTGGTTATAGCAGGGAAGCTTTGTTCGGACTTAGGATTATAAATCTCAGGAGCAAAGTACGCTATGTGATTATAGCGGGGAAGCTTTGTTCGGACTGAGGATGATAAATCTCAGAAACAAGCACACTTGATGAAGTGGGGAAGCTGTTTGAACTGAGTAGAAAGACGTCTGAATTTTGTCACTTTCTATAGTTGTTCTGGTACAGTTGAAGAGCAATGGGGAATAATTTCAGTATACCGGAAGGTTATAAGACAGCCAAAACATTGGTGAAGGAAAGAGGAGGTAAAGAGAGTCTGAAGAATGTGGACAGAGTGCTGGAGAAGTCAGGGATGAAGTACGGGAATCTTAACCCTAGGAGTACTAGTACGTTGGCACCATGATTTAAGGAGGAAGCTCCGAGGAAGCTAGTCTGGGAAAGAGTCAGAAAGACTCATTATGGTTGATACATGGATAAAGGATCATGGATGTGAAGAAGTGGTTGATACATGGCTAAAGGTAGCTCGTGAGGTAGAAACTGAGGAGTGGAGAGGAGAAGTTGTGAAAGGCAGATTGTTGTATATTCAGAAACAGCAATGTGAGAAGTCTGGAGAAACGCCACCTCCATACCCCCTGGCCAATGCAGTCACCAGAGAGCCCAGGAGTGGACCAGAGGGATGGACGTGTAATGTCTGTGGAAACCAGAACCCAGACTGGACTGACACTTGTAAGGTTTGTGGGGCTCGTCGACCCCAGAAACCAGCAGGTATTTATCCTGTATTGACTAAGACTTGAATCCTACCTGCTCAGACACCCAAACCAGACACCACAGACCCATCCGCCCCTATGGCTCCCGAAGTCCCAGGACCGTTAGGACAGTGTGGCTATGTTGCTGTGACAGAATATCATCCCTGGAGTCCTAAAGACCAATTAGAACTGCTGACTAGACTCCCAGACCCCCTGATGAGACCAATGCCCACTGTCAGGATGTTACAGCAGATTCAGGCGACATACAGAGCCACCTGGGCTGACCTGAAGGACGTGATGTTGCTGAAACTAGGGGAATCACAGTATCAAGTTGTTGACCCTTTCCTGACTGAACATAGGAGGAGGGCTTTTGACAATTTGTCTCTAGAGGACTGGAAGAAGAATTTACCATCAGGAACAGAGTTTGTCCGAGTTTTCAAGGAATGGGCAAAGGGAAAAGAAGATGAGAGTTCCAGAAATCTAAAAGACATAGTTCAGGAACCTCAAGAGACAGTAGAGACGTATGCAGCTGGACTGCGGACCATTTGGACTGACATGGGTTGGGATCAGACTGGACCAATGGGTGAAAAAAATTGTTGACATCAGCATTTATGGAAGGCTTGAGACCTGCTCTGCAAGCCAAGCTAAAAGCTTGTAAACCTGAGTGGCGAGTCACTCCACTGCCACAATTGATTGCTACTGCAAAAGGTACAGAACTGGACATGAAAAAGAATTCAGGGGCTTCAGTCAAATATGTCAATCAGGGCCAAGAACAGCAACAAGCATCCCGTAGAGATCTCAGATGTTATAACTGTGGGAAACCTGGCCACATAAAACCAGATTGCCGCGCTCTGTGCCGGCAACGGGAAACACCCAAAGTCACTGATAATGGAGATCAACAGACCTCCACTGCCATTTCCACCCCCTGCTAAGAAATAGGCAACCCCGTGCCGGTACTGCTCGCAAAAACTGAAGAAAAGGGCCCTCAACTTCATGTACCCGTATCCATAGGCAACAGAAAGGCAGTACCATTCCTGGTTGACACGGGGGCAGCCAAAACAGTAGTAGACCACAGTTTCTTGCGGCCACATCAGTTAACCCCTTGGCTTGTACCAGCTGTGGGATTTACAGGGGAAACAATTTTTGTCCATGAATCTGAACCTAAACACCAGAAAAAAATTATATACTCACCACACATGTATATTTAAACAGATTACAATCTTTATTAATACATCAATAATTATAAATAGATCACAAAATACATATAATTTATAGTGGTGATAAAAATGGCAAGAATGAGATAAAAAAGCACAAAATGTAACTAGGGGTCGCAGTGGGAGGCGCCACAGACCAAAAGCAACTGGGCAAAGGAATCTTAAATATAAAATACCAACC
Source organism: Rhinella marina (assembly GCA_900303285.1). Taxonomy (NCBI): domain Eukaryota; kingdom Metazoa; phylum Chordata; class Amphibia; order Anura; family Bufonidae; genus Rhinella; species Rhinella marina. The sequence goes on along the minus strand of ONZH01026518.1, from coordinate 6,208 downwards.
ACCAAAATCCTACAGAGTAAAGCGCTATAAAGCGCATATATATATATGGGACAGGTGGTGAAAGAGCAAATGATAAACCAAACCAAGTACTTACAGGTCTTTATGGCGACTCCCACCGCGGCCTCCACCCCAACGCCGTTTCGCCAACAGGCTTTCTCATGAATCTGAACCAGTAAAACTAAAGATAAAAGACAGTACGGTTGTTACCCAATTGTTAGTTAAAGAAAACCTGCCAGAACCTCTTTTAAGACTGATGTTTTACAAGCACTGGGAGCCCACATACACATTGATCCCGATGGCACGACCCATGTAGATTTTGGGGCCCCAGAAGAAGTATTGTGTCCCCTAATAGCGACACTGGCCCTGCCTGAGACTGAACAGTCAGAATTAACCCTTGTAGACCAGGCTGTTCTTGAGGTGGTACCATAGGATTTGTGGGCAACATCTAACACAGACATTGGAAGACTCCCTGTATCTCCGGCTATGGTGTATCTTAAGCCAGGATGTCAGCCCCCTCAAGTGAAGCAGTGCCCCTCAGTCATGCCCAGGAGATAGCAGTGGCCAGTCAAATTGATGCTTTTCTCCAAGGTGGTGTCAGACAGTTTAGTGGGGTTTATTCTGGTGACAGAAACCTTTTAACTTTCTTCCATCAGAACGGGTGTAAAAGCCTCAAAGCAGAAGCTGCAGTTTTATAAAAACAAGGTTGTATTTCTAGGACACTTTCTTTCCCATGGAGCTCGCCACTTATCCCCAGAGAGGAAGGAGGCAGTGGAGAAAATACAAGCGCCCAAAGGAGCACAGAGCCTGAGGGTGTTTTTGGAGCTGGTGTCACACTGTCGCCCCTGGATCAGGCATGCCTCCATGTTAACGCAGCCTCTGTATGATTGTCTGTCATCTGACCCATTTTACCTGACAGAAGAGGCAGTGAATAATTTTCATACATTGAAGCTGAGCATAACCTCAGCCCCGGCCCTGGGTATGCCAAAATATGATGAGGAATTTCAGTTGTTTTGCCAGTGGCATACTTTTCAACCAGATTAGATCCTGTTGCCAGAGGCACCCCCTCCTGTGTCAGGGCGGTAGCGGCAGTGCAGACAATGATAGAAAAAGCCTCTGACATTGTGTTAGACTACCCGGTGACTGTACAAACACCTCATGACATTCACGGCATTCTGACTCAAGTCCAACCTAAGCATATTTCTATGGACAGGCACCTTAGACTCCAGTGTGCACTTCCCATGCGGATAACATTTCTTTCAAAAGGTGTGCTACTCTGAATCCTGCTACTCTGTTACCAATCACAGATTCAGAAATGGGGGAAGGGGGCAGAGAAGGTACAGGCAGCCTCCTAAATGACATTATGGAACATGATCCCCATGACAGTGTACAACTGATGTAACAAGAAATGTCAGGATTTAATCATGTACATGAAAACCCCCTTGATAACCCTGATTTTGAGTATTTTGTAGATTGAAGCCGTTTCCACACTGGATATGCAGTGGTCACACAGCATGAGGTAGGGACAGCTGAACCACTGCCACCTCACATGTCGGGACAAGAGGCGGAGCTGAAGGCACTCACTGAGGCGTGTAAAATGGCCAAGGGGAAGAAGGTGAACATCTACACAGACTCCAGGTATGCTTTTGGTATTGCACATGACTATGGACCCATATGGCGGGCTAGAGACTTTCTAACATCAGCAGGCCAGCCAATTAAAAATAAAGACTCTGTACTTGAACTTATGAACTCTCTGTTGTTACCAGAGGAGGTTGCTATTATTAAGGTAAAGGCTCATACAAGATGTACCACGGTGGAAGCAAAAGGCAATGATCGAGCAGACAAGCCACTGAATGCTGACGCCACCCCGGTGAGAGCCTTGATACCTGAGGACATTTCAGTAAGTACATTTCACAGAATGCTCCAACAAGCCCCTCCTGAGGAAAAAGAACAAGGGGTGAAACCTGATGAACATGGAATTTGGAGAAACAAGGACAAAATTTGTCTACCACGCCCTCTGTACCCAGCTATGGCTCAGGAGGCCCACGGGCCCACTCATTTATCAAAAGGTGCCATGGTAAGTGTGGTTAACGCAGGGTGGATTGCTCCAGGATTTTCTACAGTAGCCGCTCGGTTTGTACAAGGATGTACGGTCTGTGCACTGAACAATCCCGGTCAAGTGGTGAAGACTCCAAGCAAGCACACCCCTAGGCCACTTTACCCGTTCCAGAGACTGCAGATAGACTATATACAACTGCCTAAGGTAGGAGTATATGAGCTTGTCCTTGTGTGTGTTGATCTCTTTTCAGGGTGGCCGGAAGCCTTCCCAGTAGAAAAGGCAAATGCAAAGAAGCTGGTCAGTGAACTGGTGTGCAGGTATGGTGTCCCTGAAGTTATTGAATCAGACAGGGGTTCCCCAGATTAGGATTGTATTTTCCACAACTGGTTGTAAATGAATAATAATAGCCTAACAAGCTATGTGCGGCCCTCACAAAGAGGCTTGAGAACTCCCATAAACCAGTGTTTACTTCCCTTCCAGATTCAGTAGAAGGAACACACAGTCTGCAACCAGGAGACTGGTGGTGATAAAAAGACATGTGAGGATAGGCCTGGATCCCAGATTTGATGGTCCTTTTCAAGTCCTGTTGACTACTCATACAGCAGTAAAGGCTGAGGGCTGCATAGACGCTTCTCACTGCAAGAAAGTTCCGATGCCCAAGGATGAGGCTCCTCATGCTGATGGCCGCCCTAATCCTGGGAACAACGGCCCTGTACCAACAACGGAAGGATGATTGGGACAATGCACTGACATCACCATGTGCTGTTTAGAGGAGTCAATGACACTGAGAAAAAATTCAGGACTGTTGGATCTATACTCACAGTCCTGTGGGTTCAAGAACTGTGCCTTATCTAGCAATCCCTCTGACTTTTAAAGAACTTCATTATGAGGAGACACTTTCTCATTTCTAAATCCCACTAACTGGTTCAAATCTGTCGGTGGGAATTATACGAACAATACAAGTAGTGTTGATTATAATAGTAGTATATGTTGTGATTAAGCTTATGTTTATGTGCGCCAACAGGTTCTGTACCAAAAGGAGAAATTACCAGGATTATTGAGAAGTCTTGGGAACTACATCAATACCTGGGAGGGAATCTGGCCTCCGGCTGGTGGTTGGGCCTGTCCCAGCTGAAGTACCTCTGGGTTAGGATGTCAGTTCCAAGATATCTCAAAATGGGGGAATTGTGAGGGATGAGAATCCATTTTGTAAAACTATTTCCTCCATCTTGTGCATATGTGGAAAATTACTGAGCAGCTGTGAGAATGTGGGAAGTTTTCTGTGTACAAGATAGCTACAAGGCCAAAGTAAGCAGCTCGCTCGCTTTCTCGCTCTCTCTTAGCTCCCCCTCGTTTTCTCATCCCCTCTTATCAGAGTTTGATTTCCAGGAGAGTTATGTTTTGGTTTCTTAGTTTCAGGATGTACTATTGAAGAATGTCAGCTCTGAGATAAGAAACTTTCTAATTAGTAGAACCTTGTTAGTATAGAGTGGAAATATTACCTTTTTATGAATAACCAATCAAATCATTAGTTTCGATTTCCACCCCCTTGGTGGTGGGCCAGATTTGTCTATGATTATCTGTAGTGTTATAAGATGTATACGTATGTAAAATAAACCAGAATGAAGGAGAGAATCTGATTCAGACAATGTGCATGTGTCAATTCTCTGAGCGCTCATCTTCATTAAATTGGGACCCCGGCAATCATAGAGAAGGTGGTTTTGCCCCAACATTATCACTATCAAATCGCAAGAAAAACTATACATATTAGATATCACCGGATTCGTACTGACCAGTAGAATGAAAGTAACTGGTCTGTTTTAATGAACATCGAAAGCCATAAATAAAAGACCTGTAAAACTGTGGCGGAATTGCGTTCTTTTTTTGCAATTTCAACCAATTTGGAATTTTTCCCCACTTGCCACTACATCATATGCAATAGTAAATGGTGGCGATAGAAAGTACAACTTGCCCCGCAAAAAACAAGCCCTTATCCAGCTATGTAACCAGAAAAATAAAAAAGTTATGGCTGTATGAAGGCAGGGAGCGCAAAACGAAAACGGAAAAAAAACAACTCCTTTGAAGGTTTTCTAAGAGATGCTATCTTGGAGTACCTCAATGAAAATAAGCAAATAACTCCATATCAGCATGGCTGCATGAGGGATCGGTCATGTCAAACCAATTTAATCAGTTTCTATGAGGAGGTAAGTTCTAGACTGGACCGCGGCGAATCAATGGATGTCGTATATCTGTACTTCTCCAAAGCATTTGACACGGTACCACATAAAAGGTTAGTATATAAAATGAGAATGCTTGACATATTCTACTTCATGTTAGTGGTAAATTTGAGTCAATATGTTTCACCTTTCTTTATAAAAAATTCCAAAATTTACAGAAAATTTGGAAAAATTCATAATTTTTGAAATTTGAATGTCTCTGCTTTTAAAGCAGATTGTGATACCTCATAAAATAGTTGTTACTGTACATTTCCCAGATATGTACTTCATGTTGGCATCATTTTGTAAACATTATTTTATTTTTCAGGAAGTTAGAAGGTTTAGAATTTTAGAAGCAATTCTTAAATTTCCAAAACCCACTTTTCAAGAACCAGTTCAGTTATCAAGTCACTTTGTCGCGCTTACATAATAGAAACCAGCCATAAATGACCCAATTTTAGAAACTACACCCATCAAGTTAATCAAAACTGATTTTACAAACTTTTTTAACCCTTTAGGTGTTCCACAAGAATTAAAGGAAAATGGAGGTGAAATTTCAAAAATTCACTTTTTTTGCAGATTTTCCATTTTAATTTACTGTCCCTGTAACACAGCAAGGGTTAACAGCCAAAGAAAACTCAATATTTATTACCCTGATTCTGCAGTTTACAGAAACACCCCACATGTGGTGGTAAACTGCTGTGGGGGAACATGGCAGGGTGCAGAGGGAAAGGAATGCCATATGGATTTTGGAGGGCAGATGTCGCTGGGATAATTTTAACCCCTTCAACTCCGGGCCTGTTTTCACCTTCCTGCCCAGGCCATTTTTTTGCAAATCTGACATGTGTCACTTTATGTGGTAATAACTTTGGGACGCTTTTACTTATCCAGGCCATTCTGATTGTTTTCTCGTCACATATTGTGCTTCACGACAGTAGTAAATTTGTGGCAAAATATTTCATTTTGATTTATAAAAAAATACCAAATTTACCAAAAATTTGGAAAAATTAGCAAATTTCCAAATTTCAACTTCTCTACTTTCAAAATAAATAGTAATACCTTCAAAAATAGTTATTATTTTACATTCCCCATATGTCTACTTTATGTTGGCATCATTTTATAAATGTAATTTTACTTTTTTAGGATGTTAAAGGGCTTAGAAGTTTAGAAGCCATTTTTCAAATTTTCATTAAATTTTCCAAAACCATTTTTTTAAGCACCAATTCAGATATAAAGTGATTATGAGGGGCTTACATAATGAAACCCCCATAAATGACCCCATTTTAGAAACTACACCCCTCAAATTATAAAAAACTGCTGTTACAAACTTTGTTAACCCTTGAGGTGTTCCACAAGAATTAAAGGAAAATGGAGGTGAAATTTCGAAATTTCACTTTTTTGGTAGATTATTTATGTTAATAATTTTTTTTCTTGCAACACAGCAAGGGTTAACAGCAAACTAAACCTCAATATACATTGCTCTGATTCTGCAGTTTACCGAAATACCCCATATGTGGTGGTAAACGTCTCTATGGGTTTGTGGCAGTGGTCAGAAGGAAAGGAGCGCCATACGGATTTTAGTGGCAGATTTTGCTAGAATGGTTTTTAGGCACCATTTTGTAATTGAGAGACCCTGACGTACCCCTACAGTGGAAATCCTCATAAAGTGACCCCATTTTGGAAACTACACCCTTCAAAGAATATATTAAGGGGGGTACTGGCCACTTTGACCCCTTTTACGCTATTTATGGAATTTGGAAACACTTGGCTATGAAAATGAAAAGTTTCATTTCTTCCAATAAAATGTTGCTTTAGCCCCAAATTTTTTATTTTCATAAGGGGTAACAGGAGAAAAGCACCCCATAATTTGTTACCCATTTTCTCCTGAATGCGGCAACACCCCATATGTGGTAAACTGCTGTGCGGGTACATGGCA
>ONZH01026517.1:0-31989 GCA_900303285.1 Rhinella marina | reverse complement strand
GGAGTGGAGCACCTCCACTGCCCTCACCTGTCCTCAACCTGTCTCTGTCCTTTTCGGTCCCCTCAGCCAGAGAAGTACTATATGCTGTGGGCTCTGAACCACTATACAGCGAGGACGAACTACTTGAGGACAGTCAGCAGCTACTGGGAAGCCAAGAGGTGGGGCAGAAATCCGCTCCTTTCAGTAGGCGGTCAAGTACTGATGAGGAGAGTGTAGTGGGAGGTGATGTTGAGAGCGGTCAGGCTTTGTACACAGAGACAGTTGAGGAGGACATAAGCGACGTGCAAACTATAGTTGATGATGATGTAGCTGATCGCACTTGGAATTGGAGTTGGAATTCTACCCTCCATATGTTGGACCGACTGTACGAACAGAGAAAGGCCATAAACGATTTCTTAATGATCCAAGCGGACAGGAGTACTCCCCTGTGTAATTTTGATGTTAGCCAGTGGCAGCTCATGCGTGACACCTGCCGCTTGCTCAGGCCCTTTGAGGAGGCCACGTTATTTGTCAGTTGCCAGGACTACAATATGAGCAACGTCATTCCACTGCTTCATGTCCTGGAACAGATGCTGCAAAATCTTTCTGGTCAGGGGACGGGAGACGTGGAGACTGCATCTCATGGCCACATGAGTCCGGTGGGGGCTGATCTGGAGGAGGAGGAGGAGGACATTGGAGCACAAGGATTTAGTGGTTTTTCTACCCAGGTGACAGAAGAGGAGGAGCAGCCAGAGGAGGTAGAGGGAGATGCGGAAGATGAGGCAGATGACCCAGAGACACCATGGCTGTATACAGTGGAGTTGGAAGCAGGGAGCCCCTCCGAGTCACTTGCGCAAATGGCCCGATGCATGCTCACTTGCTTATGTAGTGACAGCTGAATAGTCACCATCCGGCAGAGGGATGACTTCTGGCTCTCCACCCTCTTGGACCCTCGCTACCGGTCTAAAATGGGGGCCTTTTTTTTCACCTGCTGAAAAAGAGGACAAACTGAAGTACTATAGAGACATCCTATGTAGTCAGTTGGCTGCTGCCTATCTGCGTCGTCATCCATCCTCTCTCAGGTCTGACCGGGGGGTCCCTCAGCGCTGACGTACCACTGCCACGGCTGCTGTGGGGTGTAGGGGGGTAGGAGCAGTACCAGCTCCATCAGCCGCCAAGTGCGGAAAGTACTCACCAGCAGTGGTGGCAGCAGCAGGTAGACCAGGAGCAGACCCTGAACCAGCAGGTGGTGGCCTACTTGGACAGCACCCTGCCACCCCACATTGAAGATCCGCTGGACTACTGGGCAGCCAAACTGGATTTGTGGCCGCAACTGACCGAGTTTGCACTGGAGAAGCTGTCCTGCCCGGCTAGTAGTGTGGCATCAGAGCGGGTGTTCAGTGCGGCGGGGGCCATAGTTACCCCAAGGAGAACTAGCCAGCCCTTCCAAAATGTGGAAATACTCACCTTTGTCAAGATGAATCAGGCATGGATCAGCCAGGATTTCCAACCACCAATGCCTGATGCATCAGATTAGATCGGCCATGATGCGTCACCCAAACCTTGACAAATGAGACTGTATTCTTCAGGCTACCTGCCTCAGCCACTCTTATGATGCTGCCACCCGCCTGATGCCACACATCTACCAGTTGCTCCTCCTACCACCCAGCATCTTTACCAGTGACTTTACCACCAACCTCTCCACTCTGTCACTGACCCAATATGTAGCCTTCTGATGATGAAGCCACCTCAACAATCAGGTCTCCTCCTCTCCTCCATGCCACTCTGTGCCCTGATGCTGCTGCTGCCGCCACCTCCACACGCTGTCTCCCAGCTGCCGCTACGTCCAAACTATGTAATTGTGCCTCTCTGTGGCCTACTCATGCTGCGTCCGCTGCCTCCACACACTGTCTCCCAGCTACCGCTACATCCAAACTATGTAATTGTGCCTCTCTGTGGCCTACTCATGCTGCGTCCGCCGCCTCCACATGCTGTCTCCCAGCTGCGGCTACCTCCACACTTTATAATTGTGCCACTCTGTGGCCTACTCATGCTGCGTCCCAGCTGGCGCCTCCACATGCTGTCTCCCAGCTGCCACTACATCCGAACTATGTAATTGTGCCACTCTGTGGCCTGATGCTGCTGCGTCCGCCGCCTACTCACGCTGTCTCCCACCTGCCGCTACGTCCAAACTATGTAATTGTGCCACTCTGCGGCCTACTGATGCTGCGTCCCAGCTGCCACCTACTCACACTGTCTCCCAGCTGCCGCTACGTCCAAACTATGTAATTGTGCCACTCTACGGTATGTTGCATTTAAATTTTTTTGATTGCTGCTGCCTCTCCCAGGGTATGTCACTGTGCCTTTCTGTCTCTTTAAAATTAGTACCACTCCTGCTGCCTCTCCAACTCTTTTGCCTTGAAATGTATTCGACTGCTACCTCTTGCAGCTGCTGTTACGGTGCCTCTGACTCTGTGGCCTCAAAATTGATTACAAATTTTTGGGACCTTCTGCTCGGCAGTATGTCAGTCGTAAATTTTTTGTACGTTCTGTAGTCCCATTCCATTATTCATAGCTCAAGTATACAGGAAACAGAGCTAACTGTAGTTGATGATGATGTAGCCGATTACACTTGGGAGCCGGGTGAAGCAAGGGCTTCATGGTCATTATCGTCATCTGCAGACAAAGATTCGACTGCTGCTAGCTCAAGTATACAGGAAACCCTGTTTGTTTTAAACACTCGATTCCGGCCCAGAGACACTCAGCGATGAGCATGGGGGAGGCAAGAGGCAGGGGCTCCCACAGGTGGTAGCTCAGCTTCCTGCAGACCGCCAGCTCGATCTCAAGATGGAATTTCTCAGCGACCCGAGGAGGTACACCAGGTCGCTACCTCTTGGGGTGAGACAATACTCGTGACAGCTAACCAGACGGACAGAGTACTAAGGTGCAAAACACCAGAGAGACAGATACGCAGGACAGACACGCACCAAGGGAGGAGATGTGGAAGGATGACTGGGGTCAGCAATGCACTGGAAGAAGCCCGGAGAGGATCAGCCAGGGGCGGGAATCAGGAACAGGAACCACGAACAGGAGCCAGGAACGGAAGCCAGGTACTGGATAGTAGTGTTCAAACAACAGCAGGATTAGAGCGGTGTTCACACTTCAGCTGGACTAGAGCGGTGTTCACACTTCAGCAGGCCAAGACAGTGTTCACTCTATAGCAGGACTAGAGCGGTGTTCACACTACAGCAGGACTAAGGCAATACGGGAACCTTCGCAAGTCAGGATGACTTATAACGCTCAGGCAAGGAGTAAGTGTCCAAGGAGGACTTATATAGTTACAGACAGGAGGAAAGGGGAGGAACCAATTAAGGAGCTGACCTAATAAAATGCAGCACCTGGAGCCCAGGGCAAGAGAACAAGACTTCACACTGACCAAGCAACAAACATCACGGCAACAAAGAGCGAGAACGCCGGCCGCAGCGGTAAGTACGCGTGCGCCGCCTGGGACCCCCGGGAGGCGTTACACACTGCACCTCCTCTGCCTTACGTTCCCTGGCATAACCAGCCCCGATACTGATGAGAACATGTACAACAGTTGATCTTAACCAAAAGGCCGAGAATTCTTTTTTATGGTCTGCTCTTCAGGGTATGTCACCGTGCCATTCTCCGGCCTGATGCTGCTGCCGCCGACGACAACTACACACGCTGTCTCCTAGCTGCCGCTACCTCCAAACTATGTAATTGTGCCACTCTGTGGTCTAATGCTGCTGCGTCCGCCGCCTACTCACGCTGTCTCCCAACTGCCGCTACGTTAAACTATGTAATTGTGCCACTCTGTGGCCTGATGTTGCTGCGTCCACCGCCTACTCACGCTGTCTCCCAGATGCCGCTACGTCCAAACTATGTAATTGTGCCACTCTACGGTATGTTGCATTTAAATTTTTTTGACTGCTGCTGCCTCTCTCAGGGTATGTCACTGTGCCATTCTGTCTCTTTAAAATTAGTACCACTCCTGCTGCCTCTCCAACTCTGTTGCCTTAAAATGTATTTGACTGCTGCCTCTTGCAGCTGCTGTTACGGTGCCACTCTGTGGCCTTGAAATTTGTTTGACTGCTGCCTCCTGCAGCTTCTGTTACGGTGCCACTCTGTGGCCTTGAAATTTGTTTTGACTCCTGCCTCTTGCAGCTGCTGTTACTGTACCACTCTCCTCTGCAGCAGCATGTCAGTCGTAAATTTTTGGTACGTTCTGTAGTCCTATTCCATTATTCAAAGCTCAAGTACACAGGAAACCCTGTTTGTTTTGAACACTCAAATTTTTAAAAGTAAACGATTCCGGCCACCGGGACACTCAGCGATGAGCACGGGGGAGGCGAGAGGCAGGGGCTCCCACAGGTAGTAGCTCAGCTCCCTGCAGACCGCCAGCTCGATCTCAAGACGGAACTCCGAACTTTCTTGGTGTCTTGGGTCAATACTGATATTTTGTCACAGTCGAGGCAAAGCTAGAGCCTTCACTGCACCTCCTCTGTCTTACGTTCCCCTCCGCTGGCATAACCAGCCCCGATACTGATAAGAACATATGCGACAGTTGATCTTAGCCAAAAGGAAGAGAATTTTTTAGTACGGTCTGCTCTTCAGGGTATGTCATCATGCCACTTTCCGGCCTGATGCTGCTGTCGCCGCCAACTGCACATGCCGTCTCCTAGCTGCTGCTACCTCAAAATAAGGTAATTGTGCAACTCTGTGGCCTCCAAATTGTACTACTACTTCCATTACTGCCACCACTTCCAGGGTCTGTCATTCTGCCACTCTGTAGCCTACTCATGCTGCTGCCACTTCCAGGGTCTCTCTTTGTGCCACTCTTTGGCCTACTCATGCTGCTGCCACTTCCAGGGTCTGTCATTGTTCCCCTCTTTGGCCTACTCATGCTGCTGCTACTTCCCAGGTCTTTCATTCAGCCACTCTGTCGCCTTCCAATTTTAACGACTGCTGCTGCCACTTCCAGGGTCTTTTATTGTGCCAATCTGTGGCCTACTCATGCTGCTGCCACTTCAGGGTCTGTCATTGTGCCACTCTGTCGCCTGATGCTGCTGCCGACTCCACACACTGTCTTCTAGCTGCCACTAGGTCCAAATTATGTAATTGTGCCACTCTATGGTATGCTGCATTTAAATTTTTATGACTGCTTTTGCCTCTGCCAGGGTATGTCACTGTGCCATTCTGTCTCATTAAAATTAATACGACTCCTGCTGCCTCTCCCACTTTGTGGCCTTGAAATGTATTCCACTGCTGACTCTTGCAGCTTCTGTTACGGTGCCACTCTGTGGCCTTGAAATTTGTTTGACTCCTGCCTCTTGCAGCTGCTGTTACTGTACCACTCTCCTCTGCAGCAGCATGTCAGTCGTAAATTTTTGGTACGTTCTGTAGTCCTATTCCATTATTCAAAGCTCAAGTACACAGGAAACTCTGTTTGTTTTGAACACTCAAATTTTTAAAAGTAAATGATTCCGGCCCCCGGGACACTCAGCGATGAGCATGGGGGAGGCGAGAGGCAGGGGCTCCCACAGGTAGTAGCTCAGCTCCCTGCAGACCGCCAGCTCGATCTCAAGACGGAACTCCGAACTTTCTTGGCGTCTTGGGTCAATACTGACATTTTGTCACAGTCGAGGCAAAGCTGGAGCCTTCACTGCACCTCCTCTGTCTTACGTTCCCCTCCGCTAGCATAACCAGCCCCGATACTGATAAGAACATATGCGACAGTTGATCTTAGCCAAAAGGAAGAGAATTTTTTAGTACGGTCTGCTCTTCAGGATATGTCATCATGCCACTCTCCGGCCTGATGCTGCTGTTGCCGCCAACTGCACATGCCGTCTCCTAGCTGCCGCTACCTCAAAATAAGGTATTTGTGCCGCTCTGTGGCCTCCAAATTGTACTACTACTTCCACTGCTGCTGCCACTTCCAGGGTCTGTCATTCTGCCATTCTGTGGCCTACTCATGCTGCTGCCACCTGGCCACACTGTCGTCGTGCCACTCTGTAGTCTACTGATGCTGCTGCCACTGCTATCTCCAACCTGTCTGGGGGGGGCTCTGCTTGTATAAGCGTGTAATAGAACAGGTTCTGTCGAAATGTATGTGGAATCAGTGAATTGGTGTAAAAGGCGTGCGCTTTTGGCGCTCTAGTAGGATCTTGGGCCTCTGCACGATTCTTTATAGCTGGCGCTAACATTGACCTGTAAGGCTGAGTTCAGACTTCAGTTGTTTGGTGAGTTTTGGCCCCTTAACTGCTCAAATACATAAAAGTGTGCGGCGATTCTTCCACTACCACAGTATTCTTCCACTACCACAGTAGAACATCGAGTGTACTCAAGCGCAATGCTGGCATTCACTGTAATGTTGATTTGTACCCTAATGCTACGCATCGTATGCTAATGCGTACGAATTTGTATGCTAATGCGTACGCATTTGGACGCTAATGTGTACGCATTGTGTGCAAATGCGTACAAATTCAGTTAATTAGCATACTTTTACAAGCGAAAGAAGTCGCGATTCTGACCTTTTTCTATTAACCAGACACCCTCCCCTCTTCCGAGCGGGGGGTGCCTGGTTTAGTCCCATTGACTAACATTATGCTCGGTTGCTCGGCCAGAGCACCCGAGCATACGAGCACAGAAGTGCTCTCTCAACACTACTCCCTATGCTTTTTACTGTAAGGCACAGTGTACTACACCACTATCCAGGCTCTCTGCAGCCCGGAAGTAGCCATTTTTTAACGCGATTCGCAACTAATTTATTCGGATCAAATCGATTTTTTTCGGAAAATTCGGCGAATCAGCCGAATCGAATTTTTGAAAAATTCGCTCATCTCTAGTGATGACCTCACCACGTGATAATTTTTTTTACCCCTGATTAACCCCTGAGCAGCTGAATGTGAGTCACAGATGCAACGATCAACGTTGAACGCAGCATCTGAGGGGTTAAATGATAGGAGGCAGCTTGATTGACATTCCCTGTCATTGTGCCCACTCCATACAATGGAAAGTGATTCATGACTAACAAATCAAATTTCTTGTCAAAATTAGGTGAAGTTGCCGAAAACTTCGCTCATCTCTAGTTTTATAATTCAGATAGCCTTGCAATTGTTAAAACTGACATATCATTTACCTGTCTGTAAGAGAATGATCATTCATTTATAAATGTGATGAGCTGAGATTCTAGAAAAGGTAATGCTGACATATATTGCTGTTTGAACTTCTATTTGTAACCACTGTGTGTGTTTTGTTCATGAATGAATTGTAAGGCCAGTAAACTGATATATATTTCAGATGAAACTTAAGAAAAACAATGGTTCTCAACCCATAGCATGTCATATTACAACCATCACAAACTGTTGTCTTAAGTAAACCTTTTGGGACTTGGGAAGCTCCCTGCACAATTTACAGAACTGGATTTCCACTATGAATCCGCTTTAGCAATTTCAATTCTAGATAACATGTGAGCCAGAAAGCAGCTTTTTGTCTTGTCTCTGTTGTATCTGCGGATAAGCGTAAAAAGGGACAAATTAAATTGCCAGTTTTGTTTTGTCTCATTTGGGAATGTCTTTTATAATGCTAACAGAAACACATGCTGAACAGTATTACTTTGCAATAACAATGGGTCAAAGTAATTTTCACCACTGTTTTTAGATTTACGTCTATAAATAAAGATCTGGGGTTGATTTATTACACCTTGTACTCCAGGATTCTAACTTAAAAAAGTCATCATATAGGGTTTTGCAAATTTTTGGCTTATTTGCACAAAAATATGCAGTTTATGAAGTTTTGCATATTTACACCAATATTTCCAGCTTGAAAAATGGGCGGGAATGCTGACGCGGTTAGCCTGGTGACCCTTCTTGATGCATCAATTTTTCTTTTTTTTTTTTTTTTTGTTCACATAGCTATATTAGGGCTTTTTTTATGGGACAAGTTGTACTTTCCAGTGGTACAATTTAATATACCATGCAATATCACTGGAAGCTGTAAAAAAAAAAAAAATCTAAATTAAGTGGAATTGGAAATAAAAATGCCATTCTTTGGGTTTTTACGGTATTTAATGTGCGGTAAAAATTTAATGTTTGCTTTATCCTGCAAGTTAGCATGACTACAGTGATACCAAATGTATATAGTTTTGCTTTAATGATATAAAAAAACTTTTTTTGCACTTCCATATTCAGAAAACCAACAGCATTTTTATATTTCTGTTTACAGAGCTGTGTAGGGGTTCTTTTTCATGGCAATCTATTGATTCCATTTTAGGGTATGAATTACTTTTTGATCACTTTTATTCAATTTTTTAGGAAGGCACAGTGTCAGGATCAAACTTAGACTCAGACTGAGAGCTAGCAGGGTCACGCTAGACCAGTGATGGCTAGCCTGCACTTCAGCTGTATTGAAACTATGACTCCCAGCATGCTCCATTCATTTCTATGGAGTTCTGAGAACAACCAAGTAAGTGTACATCTTGGGAGTTGTAGTTTTACCACAGCTGGAGTGCCGGAGGTTAGCCATCACTACACTAGACCTTCCTCTGTCAGCTCTCCGTCATCCAAATCTAAGCAATGTCATATCAGGCTGACAAGACACCTTGCATTAGACAACACACAAGCACACTCTTAGACTCACTATGCTCTGTATCAATCCCAGGGTCAATACACCAATATGGTGTGGTCAATGTGGTCATCATAAGAAAATACAACATAAAATATACAGATATATTTATTTTATGCACTTACATATTCTTCAGCGCTTAACAGACATTAGCATCAAGCTGTCCCCAATAGGGCTCAAAATCTAAGTTCCCTATCTCTATGTCTTTAGAGTGTGGGAGGAAACCAGAGTACCCAGAGGAAACCCACACAAACAGATTTGAATTATTATTTTTTGTTTATTTTTATATTTTATAACTTTTTCCTCTCTAAGCTCTTGAACGCAATGACAGAAATAGTAAATCATGTCTGAGTGACACTGACATGCATAGCTATGGGTAATCACTAGAGATGAGCGAATGTGCTCGTAACGAGCACTGTAGCGCTCGGCTCCCCTGCGCTCGCATGGGCGCAGGCATCTGCTTCCGTCCTCCTCACCCGACAGAAGCGGATGCCTGCGCCCATGCCAGCGCAGGGGAGTCAAGAGCTACAGTGCTCGTTACAAGCACGTTCGCTCATCTCTAGTAAACACATGTTTAATGGCTTTAATGAACAGCTTGTTTAAAGACATGTGTTATGCTTTTTCATATTCCAAAGCTTCCACAAATTGTCCCTTTTTGGGGGCAGATGATGTTTCAACACTCACAGTCTTATGGAATATAAAAAAGTGGATTGTTGGGGGACCAAAAATCCAAAAATTATGCCTTGTTGGGATTAAAATGCCTACCCATATGACACACAAAAGTGTTGATAGTAACATAGTTTATAACATAGTAACATAGTTTATAAGGCCGAACAAAGACATCTGTCCATCCAGTTCGGCCTGTTTTCCTACAAGTTGATCAGAAGAAAAAATGGCTCATTCTGAACAAGCCTAAAAAATTCTTCCTTTTAATTAGGAGCAGCAGCAGTGCAGTGTGGATGTGGAAAGAGAAGGGCATTAGAAGCATGTGGCTGCAATTGTGCAAGTTCCCACACTTAAAAAGATGAGAGAGGCCTGTAATTGACATCATAGGTAGATCTCAACTATTTGTTGTATGTTTATTTCATTGACTTGGTTGTTTTTTCTGAATTGTTTATTTCATTGCCCTGATCTTACACTGCTTTCTTTATGAACCACACAATCTGGGTGCATTGGCTAGTGGACAGACCCATGTATGCACTGATAATGAATACGCTTATTTGGAGATGGAGATGACAATACCGAGTCCTTTAGACTTTATCATTGGGTGCACTCGCATGTTCCAACCCTAGGTTGGGGTACTGGAGGGCAGGCTATGTTGCAGGGATTGATCCGTGACGGTAACACGCCGCGGATGGTCTCTTACACTTCTGGTGGTACCCGGGTCCATCGTTTGACGGTCTAGTGTGCCCCGGTAGCCTGTTGGTCCTGGGGTCCTCACCATATATGCAATTTGCGTGGCGTGGTCCCAGCCAGTACACGTTACAGCCTCTTATCAGGTTTATCTTATATCTAGAGAGTGGTACTCGGATGTACTGTGGCCACAATATGAATAAAATGGACTAATGGTATTGTGTACTTCCGTCACCACATCTTATAGGGTGCTAGTGATAGTTCTGATTAGGTAGTCTGCCCTAACCATGGTCACCCTCTATGTATATTTACAATTACGTATGCACGCATTTGCGTGAACTCATTAGGTGTATGCTGACTGTACAGTGTACACATCGTGGGTTTACGCAAATTATGTACGCATTTTGCGTACTTAGTATGCGTTGTTTGTTTACGTTAGATAATGACGTACGCAAAGCATGCGCAGTGTACAAATCGGGATGTCGCTTCTATAGTGATCGCGGGCCATTAGCCCCCCCAGCGAATGATATCCTGTAACTTAGGAAAAAGCAACTGTGGTTGCTAACTTTTAACTGGAGTGTTGCACAGTAGTCACGTATAGCACATGTTTTCATGCAGTCTATATAAACGTTTACCTATGTATGCACGTTTGTTTATTTGATTGTGTATATTAACAATATGAATATTGTATCACTATTTGATTCACTGCATATATGATGTCACTATGAATTTGCATAATTGGTCACATGTTGTAATGAACCCTCCCACTTTGCTTATTTAAGTGTTTGTTCACACTGGTTGTTTTATGCTTGAGAAAGGCCACATTGAGTCGGCTGAAACGTCGCATTGTCTGGAATAAAGGTCCACTATCTTCACCACATCCGAGTGCTGCCTCGTTTTCCATTGTTCTATACATCAGGCTTAATATCTTTAGCCATGAGGGATTGCACCACCATCCTCATTCAAGACTTGTGCTGCTGCTCTTTTGTCGTTTATAGACCTCAACTATGAGAGACAAAATGAGAAAACAAATCCAGAAAATCACATTGTCTGATTTTTAAAGAATTTATTTGTAAATTATGGAGGAAAATAAGTATTTGGTCACCTACAAACAAGCACCCCCATCTTTTTAAGTGGGAGAACCTACACAATTGGTGGCTGACTAAATACTTTTTTTTCCCCACTGTACAAGGCAGTAGATTAGCTGTCTATGTGTGGTAGTAGTTCAGGTAGTAGTAGTAGTGGTGGATGCATAGCGTTAATCGTGGTGGCAGTTAGCAGCGAGTAGAAGCAGCAGTGGCGGAAGCAGCCACAGGGTATAAACAGCAGCAAGATGACGGCAAAGGCATGATAGAGGCAGCAGCATCCATGCGGAATATGATGTCAGGCAGGCAGCAGCAGTGGCATGATGGAGGCATCAGGCATCATACAGACAGCCATCTCATGGGTTCACCCCCTTAAAGAATTTCTCTGGGAATGATTTCAAATGACTACATTGGGGGGATGATGGGTGGGGCCTCACTACTTAGCCCTCTGGCATTTGCATATACTACACATTGTTCCTGTCAGGATCTCATCATTACCATTTACATATTATATAGCATTGTACATAGGTTACACCACTTCAGCTTCCCCTCCACAGGCAGCATGTAAGTGTAGGCAACCAGTCTTACTCATACTCTGGGCTGCCATTTTAAATCATTCCTGGAGAACTCCTTTAAGGCCTTAATAAGGTGGTGTCCTTAAAGGGTTAATCCAGTTATTTTCATTCTCCTGTAAAAATAACCCATGGACAATACAACTAAAATATACAAACAAAATCTGCTGTCCTGGTATGTATACTGTATATCAATTTTTATATAAAGGCAGAAATGACACCCACACGTTTTATGATCCACCAGTAATGAAGAACACAAATCTGTATCTCCACAGAAGATGTAACAGCTCTCGGCTCTGAACAGAACTAATTGAATGAATCCAGATCATTAGACACTTCCTTAGAGAAGCTGAATGCTCTGGATTAAAGCCAGATGCTTGTTAATGAGTTGAAGCCACCATGAAGGTCAAAACTTCGCTTATCATGTAGGAGATGAAAATGAATATTTCAGACAGTGGGCACAGTGAGACTTAAATAAAAGGGATATTTGTTATTAATTTATGCAATAGCAACACTTTTTAATTTAAAATATTTATTTAGCCAGTACAGATATGCTGAAAAATTAATGTTTTTGTTTTTTTTTTGTCTTCGATAAACTATCTTCCTAATTCGCTACTTTTAGAGTCTAAAAAGAACACAATTTACAGAATGTCAAATAAGTCATCCTTAGCTACAAATCCCATGGTTTTCAAGCATGTAGGAATCAACTGGGAACTACATATGACCTTAAAATGCATGAGGTCACTATTAGAGACAACAGTAATTTTTCTTGGGAAAAAGCTCCTTTTCATAAGCCAGTCTTGGGTATGATAGTGCTAAGCAGTATTTCAGAGTAACCCCATAGTACCTCTTGAGCTCTAGACCTCCCAGACTTGTTACAAATCTACATATATTTAGGTGCTTTCGTACAGTCATTGTTTAGTCATTGTTTGATCAGTGGTTTCTAACAGTGATTTTGAACCAAAACCAGGAGTGGAGCGTACACAAAGATACGATACAATGGAAAAATTTGCACCTAAGTTTGTGTCCCACACCTGATTTTGGCTTACAGTGAATGATGAAAATCACTGGCAAAACACTGTGTGAAAGCGGTCTGAGGCCTCATACATGCAACCTTATTTTGTATCTGTGTCCAACCCACATTTCTTGCGTATTGCTCAAAAAAAAAAAAAAAAAAAAAAAAAAAACAGGGCAGCACACGCATATCATTAGATTTGGCTGATTTGCCGAACCTTGTCAAAAAATGCAATTCTTTACGTATTGACTCGTCACAAATCGCTATAAGGGCTCATACACACAAATGTATGCTGTCAGTGCCCGTGCTTTGGGACCGCAATTTGCGGTCCACAACACACGGGCACTGACAGTGGGGCCACCGCATTCGGATCACGGACCCATTCACTTGAATGGGGTCTGCGATCCGCATCCAACGATCCGCACCGCAAAAAGGTAGTGCACTACTTTTTTGCGGTGCAGAGGCACGGCCAGAAACACCACCAAAGCACTCCGTAGTGCTTCCGTGGTGTTCCGATTCATGCCTCTGTCCCGCATCTCTGGAATTGCAGACCCATTGAAGTGAATGGGTCTGCGATTCGTGATGTGGGATGCATGCGGCCGGTGCCCGTGTATTGCGGACCCACATTATGCGGGCCGCATTACGGCCACAGGCCGGCAACGGCCATGTGCATGAGCCCTAAATCATAAATATGTAAACCTCTATGTCATGGTGGGGAATGTATGGAGCGGACTGCTGCAGTGAGCTCGCTCCATATGAGGTATCAAACAGCAGACACCTGGCCGCAATGACAGGGAATGGGGATCCCGATGAACTCTGTCATTTAACCTCTCAGATGCCGTGATCAACACCGTTCACTGCATTTGTGAGGTAAGGCAGAGGAATGCTTTAAGATTAAGTATGAATGCTGCAGCAGGTGAACAAGATTCACACAGCAATATATGAGACTGTCCGTTAATAGTGAGTCTGACACACAGTAAGTCTATGTATGAAATAACAGATGTATGACTGCCGCAACAGGTGAAGATGAAGATGAAGATGCACAGGACAATTACACTCAACCTGTCTCCCTATTCTCTTCCTAAAGTCTCAAAAAATCTCCCTAGGATCTCCCTGGACTGTCCCTGCACTCTCCGTCTCCAATATTCTTTTTATAACTGTTTGTAACGACACTGTCTCCAGTGCAGTCACATTGTCTCGTCTCTTCTAGAGATGAGAGAATCATCCAAAATTCGCTTCGGAGAATAATCGACGAATTTCTGACAAGATTCGTTCTTAATATGAATTTATTCAGTCGAATTTGCGTTAAAAAATAATCGTTGTTTTGCGAACATTCCTACACAAATTACGAACATACAGTCAGTGTATTTCAAAGTACGCAATACGTAAGCATTAGCGTACAAAGTGCGTACAAATCCCTAGCGTACTATTGACTCGCGATTGCGTCATACGCACGAGGCTAGGCCGCGGCGTACAGTCTTTAGAGGCAGTCCATATGAGGTAGAAAAGTAAGGTGCTAGCTATCCGGCTAAGTGCAAAATTTAATAAAAAAACACCTTACAATAAGTGCATAATAGGACACATTGCAGTACCTGAAAAAGAATACACACAATGGGCTAAAGTGCTTGAACTTTGCTCAACCTGTAAAAACATTATTGCTAAAATACAGCAAAAAAATAGGCAACTGGGAATTTTCTGCAGAATGGGGGGGGGGATCCTGACAAGCCATGTCCATCTGGGTGAGAGTCAAACAGGGGGCAATACAAACTAAACAAAACAAGTGCCAACTAAATCTCACCTGTCAGGTTCAGTCCATGGTGTGGCTCCTCCTGAAGTGTTCTTTAAATCAGCCAGTAGTAGGGTTCCTCAGATGAGGGACCTGAAGTCCTCCTCGCTTGAGCTACTGCTGAATGACATCAGATGACGCTCCTGCCTCCTGCAGGCCAAGCTCGCTGCCGTGGTGGAACTCCACTGCCCTCTTCTTCCAGAAGTCGGACTTGACCAGGTCCGGGTGGTGGTCACGCTGGTGAGCGCTGCAGCCACTTGTGCCTTCACTTTTCTGGATTCTCCTGCCGGGACAGCAGGGGTAAGGACTTCTGGCTGCAGCAGTTGAAGCAAGGTTGCACCCAGAGAAGAAGCCCCAGCTCCCCTAGCTGCTGCTGGCTTCATCTTCCAGGGTAGTTGGTACTGGTGGATCACTGTGGACTGGAACGTAAATGATGAAATCGTCAGCTGACCCAGCTGAAAGGACTGTGATGGTGGTGGCACTGGCAGTCCAGGAATCAGAGGCTCCAGCTGTGGCTTCTCCCTGAAACGGAGGGTGCCATCTGGTGACTCCTGAAGGCAATGCACCGGTACTTCACCTGGTGGTTCCTGCGGTCAAACTTCAGGTGGTGATGCAGGTACCAGGGGCTTTGATAATAACGTTACCCTGGTAGCAAAGGGGCCTTTCAGGGATGCCATGGGGGTGTATTCCACCTGATCCCTCACGTACAGGCTGTGACGGGGTTGGGGCACGTACGGCTATTTCACTGACCTGCGGCCCACAAAGTACTCTTTGCCGTCCTCGTCATCCGCCAGGAGGCCAGAGCCTCGCTCCATAGAAAACCACAGGACGGTTCCCTTTCGCTGCTCCAGTGTAGGGTCTCCCGGCCTTGGATGGTCCAGTACCTGGATGACCAAGAAGAATGCGTACGTAGCATATGTAGCGTTAGCGTTCAAAACTTTAAGAACATTTACAAATAATATGAAGCGAATCTCGCTTTGGGGTAGGAAAAATGGAGGATTCGATACGAATCTACGAAGCGGCAAATAGATTCGCTCATCTCTAGTCTCTTCCTATGCTCAGCTCATATTGAAATGGCGGTGACTGTGCAGGATTAGGGCTGTGACATCACAGGGGATTGTTTTCTGCAGATAGCCTTCCTACACAGCAGTATGGCTGATCTCATGTTCCTGGGCTTCTCACTTTCACTTTGTAAGACGTGTAGCCACCATTTTGTGGAAAACCAGGGGGCGAGGAAATTTTGGATTCGAACTTTAGGTATTACACTTCAGATGTTTTGATTCACTCAACACTAGTCCTCATATGTACAGTGTACACTATTTATCAGCAACATTTGCATATTATTGCATATTTTTCAGGACATCCTTGTATATTAGTTATATGTTGTGTGTGTATCCACAGCTGTACCACAGTTTCTATTGCATCTGTTCAGGGTGTTGAGGTTGTTCATATTAGAATGCTTGTTTCTTTCTGTTTTTTGAGTCTTGTACTCAGGGTCGGACTGAGGTGTCTAGGGCCCACCAGTAAAATTCCCTCTGGGGGCCCACTATAAAGCTCACTCTGGGGGCCCACATGCATATGCTACCTGCCCACACTATCCAGTCTTTTATATGGACATAGGCAATGTACTGCATAGCATCTTAGGCAGCCTATTTATAGGTCAGTCTACTGTGCCATGTGTCACTTGTGCAGGAGGTTGGGGACTAGAGGCCTACCTAGCTCAGGGGCCCACCGGGGGATTCACCTGTTCCCCTGTGGGCCAGTCCGAGCCTGCTTGTACTTGATGTACAGCCCGAGCAGTGAATGCAGTCATTTGACTTATTGTCTGTACCATTGCTGATTCAATCTGGCCAGCAATTGTTATAACCTTCTATATCGGCAGACTGGTTTCTAGCAGTAGTCATTTTCTAATGCAGGAAGAAACTTCTATGAGCATATTTTTTTTCTCTAAGGGCAGCAATGTACTGTACTGTTCTGCAGATTTGCCCTGTTTCTGTGCATACTAGCTGCATTTATAGCTCTCAGCCACTACATCAACCTTAGAAATGAAAAATCCTTTTAATGCTGCAAGAGCGGTAGTGTATTTGTCCTCTGCTAAAGGTAATGTGTGAAATACACATTGACATTCTGCGCCATGGCAGTGAATGAACATTTTTCCTGGCCTCAGGAAGATCTATACCTTTCATTGCAAATAAGTCGTATTATTTATTTGAAAGTGGCATTAATTCCATGGTGTTAAACATCAAGAGTGGTTACACATAGCGGCACAACTAACCATTACATCTGTGCCTGAAATACACCTAAAGCTACTTTCACATTGATGGCACGGGTGTCCGGCAGGCTGTTTTGGCGGGTGAACAGCCTGCCGGATCCATGCTGCAATTACTACACGCCTTAGGCCGGAACTACACTCCATGCCTATTCACTATAATGGGGGCGAGACGAAGTTCTGGCCGCAGCACGGCAAACATGCCAAGAGGTGGCTGGACTAAAATTGTGCACTGTGCAACATGTGCACTGGTGACATGGTGTGGTGCTATTTAAAATGCTCCTGCTCTCCATGTGGGTGGAAAACTTTGTAGTTTAGGGACAGGAAGCAGGCTTGGGCACTTTGAAAACCAAAGCCTGCCCACCTGGGCATTTTAGAGTAATTCTCCACACGATTAAAACTGTTCCAGGACAATCCCCCCTACAGACAGAAACAATATAAAGGTATGTCTAGCATGCTTGTGAAATGTTCTGCTGGCCATTGTTGATAGTTTAAAGGGTGAACATTTGGTACTAAGGATATGTCATCGGAATCTAATCGGTGGGGGTCCAACACACAGGATACCTGACGATAGCTGTTTGAAGAAGCCTTGGCGCTCATAAGAGACAAAGCAGACCTGGCGAACAGAGCCAGAGGGAGGCAAGTCCGAGCACCAGGTGAAGTAAGCGGAGCAGTGGTGGCTCACAGCCATTGCTGTAACACCCTTTAAATGACTGATCAAGTATAACAACCTACTAGAATAAACTTAGTATAATAATAGTATGAATAGGAAACCTGGTAGTGAATATTTGCTCATCTCTTTTCTTTTTCATATGAAGTCCATGAGAGTGTATTAATTGGGCGTGCA
Organism: Rhinella marina; assembly: GCA_900303285.1. NCBI lineage: Eukaryota > Metazoa > Chordata > Amphibia > Anura > Bufonidae > Rhinella > Rhinella marina. The sequence continues at coordinate 14,437 of ONZH01026517.1, read as the reverse complement.
TCAGAAAAGCTTTTGAAATTAACAATTCAATAGAGCTTAGACAATTACAGTATTATCTCTGTTGGGTGCATTCTTCTTAGGAGACATATTGATTGCTGCAAATTCCAAAAGCTGTATTTTTAATAAGTCTATGGTAGAAATCAATTTGTGGCATTTGATGCTTTATGCACACTTTGTGGGAATCATTTAAGCTGCAGAGAAAAGATTCAGGTTAGCATATTCAAAGGTCATTCTAAATACTTCAAAAGCCACAGTAGACAAGGTCAACTCCACACAAATTGAAAACAATGGTTTAGATCACTCATTTTCATCAAGGCAAATAATACTATTAATAATAATAATAGATACGTAATAATGTTTTGTGATCATTTGTTCGTGCAAGACCTAATGTGTTAGGAATATGGAGTATATGTTATCACTTGGCAGAAAAATAGAAATATCATGAAATTGAATGGTTGTCATTTTCTATATGAGTGATGTAATAAGGTTGTAAGATCAACTCCCAACTATACAGTTGTATCCATTACAATATTGTTTTTGTAGGTTTCATTATAAGCCACCAACTACATTTTATGTATAATTAGCTTGTCCAGATTTCCTACATTTAAATGCCAAGAGGACTATCCAGACCAGGTCTAATGGACTGAATCATTAGATGTAAATGAATTATACTGTAGTAATTGTGAATAGTTTGCCCACGTAATCCCCCCTTACACTGCTAGATATAGCAGACGATTGTTGGGAGGAGGCATTCCTTCCCAGCAAGCACCTGCTCGTCAGTGCAGTAGACCGCTAACATGCAGCGATCTCCTCCACAGTATGGGGAGCAGCGACCTCTAACGCTATCGCTTATCCCCATACAGAATAATTTCTTGCCAGCAGCAGAGGCTGTTTGGATGGCACAATCTGCTGCCAGCAAATGACAATTTTAGGTGATCGCTCAAACAATCATATTAGCCAATAAGCTCTTTCATTGGGTAATCGGCAGCATCTGTACACCAGTAGATTATCACTAATAAGTGTTCCTACAAACTCTTGTTAGAGATTATCTGGCCAATGCTTGGTCAGTGTAAAGGGGCTATAAAGTGAAGCAACTGCAATATCTTTGTTATTTTTGGGACATCTTTTTACTATTTGAGTTCAGTTTTACTGTATATCATAAAAACTATTAGACAATTCTTGGTGCTCTATTGATATAGCAAGTGGGCATTGTATATTTAGTAGGGTTGAGCGAATCGACTTTGGATGCTCCGTACAGTATTAGAATGTATTGACTCCAATGAGCCGAAGTTGTTAGTTTGCGAAGTCTCGCGATTACTTTGGAAATTAATCTCTACTGTAAAAAACCTTGGTAATGAACTTGGGTTCTCTTCCAAGGTACTGTGAAGGTAGACCAGCAGAAATACTGAATTTTCCCCTCACAGTGTGATGTCGTTTGTATATACATGTATTCAATGCTATTTAGCCTTACAAAAATATCTCAGCTTTGCAAAATGCTTATGCAGATTCCTCTCCCCCCACCTGTCCGGGATGCTGCGGTGGAGTAACCAAGACAAGAAGAACAAAAGAATATATGTGTTTAATGCTTATCAGCTTGCTGGGGAAACTCTGTGAACGAACGAGGCCCACACCTTTTCTACTGTGTGTATATGCTTTTGCAATAAACGGAGCAGCCCAGATCACCTCAGCGCCTGAACGTGTTGGGAGACTCCAAACTGACATTTGTGTCCGTCTTGAGATCTTACCATGTGCACAACCGTTCTTTTAATTTGGACAACTGACCTGACCCCTAAGAGGACAGATTGTGTCCCCCTTAACAGTACCACTTGGAAGTAATAACTTCGGCTCATCGGAGCCAATACATTCTAATACTGTATGGAGAGCCTGCTCCGTACAGTATTAAAGCGGACCTTTTACCGCTCCTGACATGCCTATTTTAATAGCTACATGCATTCCCCACATACTAACTATTCTGGAGCATCCATTCTTATGACTCTAGGTTGTGCAATTCCTTTATTATTTGCTCTAGAAGTTATGAATGAATTGCTATTAGCCTTTAGTAAGGGTACCGAGGGGAGGTAACAAGTTGGGGGTATGTACCTGCAAATCTGAATATAGCAGCACTGATTGGATAGAGGCAGACTGTGCAGGTACACACCCCCAACTGGTTACCACCTCTCTGTACCCTTACTGAAGACTGCTAGCAATTCATTCATAACTTCTAGTAGAAATAATAAAAGAAGGACACAACACAGAGCCATAAGAATAGAGGCTCCAGAATTGTTATCACATATGGAATGCATGAAACTATTCAAACAGGCATGTCAGGAGCAGTGCTCCCTCTAAACCTGGGCAGCTGCTGAGCGGGATCGGCTCAGAGCTGGGCACAGCACCATCAAAGGTGGGCGATAGGAAAACCTAAGATAATTGTCACATCAAAGACATACAGTGTAACCCCTGCACCATCTCGTATAATACAGTATAATCCGTACACCATGCTGTGTAATATACAGTATAATCCCTGTACCATGCCATATAATATACAGTATAATCCATACACCATGCCATATAATATACAGTATAATCCATACACCATGCTATATAATATACAGTATAATCCGTACACCATGCTGTATAATATACAGTATAATCCGTACACCATGCTGTATAATGTACAGTATAATCCATAAACCATACTGTATAATATACAGTATAATCCGTACACCATGCTGTATAATATACAGTATAATCCGTACACCATGCTGTATAATATACAGTATAATCCATACACCATGCTGTATAGTATACAGTATGATCCAGACACCATGCTGTAAAATATACAGTATAATCCGTACACCATGCTGTAAAATATACATTATAATCCATACACCATGCTGTATAATATACAGTATAGTTCATAAACCATGCCATACAATATATAGCATAACCCCACAGTGTAGGTGTACTGTATATTGTACGGTATGGTGTATGGATTATACTGTATATTATACGGCATGGTGTATGGAATATAATGTATATTATACAGCATGGTGTACGGATTATACTGTATATTATACAGCATGGTGTATGGATTATACTGTATATTATACAGCATGGTGTATGGATTATACTGTATATTATACAGCATGGTGTACGGATTATACTGTATATTATACAGCATAGTGTATGGATTATACTGTATATTATACAGCATGCGGTACGGAGTATACTGTACACTATACAGCATGGTGTATGGATTATACTGTATACTATACTGCATGGGGTACGGATTATACTGTATACTATACAGCATGGTGTACGGATTATACTGTATATTATACAGCATGGTGTACGGATTATACTGTACATTATACAGCATGGTGTATGGATTATACTGTATATTATACAGCATGGTGTACGGATTATACAGTATATTATACAGCATAGTGTAGGGATTATACTGTATATTATACAGCATGGTGTACGGATTATACTGTACAGTCATGGCCAAAAGTTTTGAGAATGATACAAATATTAATTTTTACAAAGTCTACTGCTTCAGTTTTTATAATGGCAATTTGCATATACTCCAGAATGTTATAAAGAGTGATCAGCTTAACAGCAATTACTTGCAAAGTCAATATTTGCCTAGAAAATGAACTTTATCCCCCAAAACACATTTCAACATCATTGCAGCCCTGCCTTAAAAGGACCAGCTAACATTGTTTCAGTGATTGCTCCATTAACACAGGTGTGGGTGTTGATGAGGACAGGGCTGGAGATCAATCTGTCATGATTAAGTAAGAATGACACCACTGGACACTTTAAAAGGAGGCTGGTGCTTGGCATCATTGTTTCTCTTCTGTTAACCATGGTTATCTCTAAAGAAACATGTGCAGTCATCATTGCACTGCACAAAAATGGCCTAACAGGGAAGAGTATCGCAGCTAGAAAGATTGCACTTTAGTCAACAATCTATCGCATCATCAAGAACTTCAAGGAGAGCCAAAAAGGCTCCAGGGCACCCAAGGAAGACCAGCAAGCGCCAGGACCGTCTCTTAAAAGTGTTTCAGCTGGGGGATCGGGCTACCAGCAGTGCAGAGCTTGCTCAGGAATGGCAGCAGGCAGGTGTGAGTGCATCTGCATGCACTGTGAGGCGGAGACTCTTGGAGCAAGGCCTGGTCTCAAGGAGGGCAGCAAAGAAGCCACTTCTCTCCAGAAAAAACATCAGGGACAGACTGATATTCTGCAAAAGGTACAGGGAGTGGACTGCTGAGGACTGGGGTAAAGTCATTTTCTCTGATGAATCCCCTTTTCGATTGTTTGGGACATCTGGAAAACAGCTTATTCGGAGAAGACGAGGTGAGCGCTACCACCAGTCTTGTCTCATGCCAACTGTAAAGCATCCTGAAACCATTCATGTGTGGGGTTGCTTCTCAGCCAAGGGAATGGCTCTCTCACAGTCTTGCCTAAAAACACAGCCATGAATAAAGAATGGTACCAGAATGTCCTCCGAGAGCAACTTCTCCCAACCGTCCAAGAGCAGTTTGGCGATCAACAATGCCTTTTCCAGCATGATGGAGCACCTTGCCATAAAGCAACGGTGATAACTAAATGGCTCAGGGAACAAAACATAGAGATTTTGGGTCCATGGCCTGGAAACTCCCCAGATCTTAATCCCATTGAGAACTTGTGGTCAATCATCAAGAGATGGGTGGACAAACAAAAACTTACAAATTCTAACAAAATGCAAGCATTGATTGTGCAAGAATGGACTGCTATCAGTCAGGATTTGGTCCAGAAGTTGATTGAGAGCATGCCAAGGAGAATTGCAGAGGTCCTGAAGAAGAAGGGTCAACACTGCAAATATTGACTTGCTGCATTAACTCATTCTAACTGTCAATATAAGCTTCTGTTACTCATAATATGATTGCAATTATATTTCTGTATGTGATAAAAACATCTGACAAACACACATAAAAACCAGAGGGCAGCAGATCACGTGAAAATGTAATATTTGTGTCATTCTTAAAACTTTTGGCCATGACTGTATATTATACAGCATGGTGTACGGATTATACTGTGTATTATACAGCATGGTGTACGGATTATACTGTATATTATACAGCATGGTGTACGGATTAGACTGTATATTATACAGCATGGTGTACGGATTATGCTGTATATTATACAGCATGGTGTACGGATTATACTGTATACTATACAGCATGGTGTACGGATTATAATGTATACTATACAGCATGGTGTACGGATTATACTCTATATTATATAGCATGGTGTACGGATTATACTGTATATTATACAGCATGGTGTACGGATTATACTGTGTATTATACAGCATGGTGTACGGATTATACTGTATATTATACAGCATGGTGTATGGATAATACTGTATATTATACAGCATGGTGTATGGATTATACTGTATATTATACAGCATGGTGTACGGATTATACTGTGTAATATACAACATGGTGTACGGATTATACTGGGTATTATACAGCATGGTGTACGGATTATACTGTATATTATACAGCATGGTGTATGGATAATACTGTATATTATACAGCATGGGGTATGGATTATACTGTATGTAATAGGGAATATTAATTATTGATATTTTGGGGTGTACCAATCATTAAAATTCATAAATAGACGTAAACGCGCTTTTGCTAGTTCCGCCTATTTATACCTATGTAATTACCTAGTGCCTTACACACGACCTAAAAGGGACTCAAAGTACACGTTACAACAATAACACTATACACTGTATTATAAATAATAACAATATTTATTATTTATTAACAATACAGTACAACAAAACCTAACTACACTGCACAATCCCGTTTAACTCCAACCACGTTACTTACTAAACAATACTCACACACACACTTATAGCAGCCCTCCCCAACCTATCTAAGTTACTGTCCCTGGGAACAAAGGGTTAACTTACAATAAGCCACAGGGGATAACGAGGGGTAGATAGGGGAAAAACCGTCAAGGGGTTGTGACAACAGGGAGGTTCAGGGGTGGCAGCAGGGTAGGGGTTTATGGTATTGCAGGATGTGGGCAGAGGGTACAGGGGTCAGCAGGATTGCAGGGGTTATATCAGGGGTTAACAGGATTGGTGGTTCAGGGACACCAGGGGTTAACAGGGATGTGGGCAGTGGCAGGCAGGGGTTTCGTTGGTGGTATAGGGAATGGTTCAGGGGGTTAGGGGAGAATGAAGGGGTTAAAATCATTGGTGGTTCAGGGGTATGGGATAGTGGCAGGGGTTAATGGCAGGGAACGTTGGTGGTATAGGGAGCAAAGCAGGACAGGGCACCAGGGGTTAACATTGGTGGTTCAGTGGAACCAGGGTTACTCAGCCTATCCAGGGGGGCTCGTCTCCAGGGGTCCTTGCTCGTCGTCCAGGGGATGATTCTTGTGGGGCTGCACGGCTCAATCTGAAGAGCGCAGCGCGATCGGGTTATTTAAACCCGGTCGCGCTCGCTCCCGTGCTCCCGCGCTGCCGGTGTGCGCGCTTGCGAGCGCACGCCGGCAGTCCTGTGCGCACGTGGTCTGGCACAGTGAAATGACGTCACTGCGCCATCACGAGCGCACAGGAATTCACAGGCGGAGGATCTCTTTGATCCTCCTGCCTGTGAATTGCCCTCCTATCTCCGGCACCGATCGCAGTGCCGGAGGAAGGAGGAGCACAGAGACAGGGAAACTCTTTGTTTCCCTGTCCTGAAAATTGCCCCCAGCAGCGCTGAGGATAATTAACAGAAGGGACAGAAGATCATATCGATCTTCTGTCCCTTTGAAGTACCTCAGGTCTCCAGCTGTCCCCAGCAGATGTGCCATTGTCCATCTGCTGGGGGCTATGATGGAGGGGGGGCACCTGGCTGCCAAATACATGTATCTTAGATACATGTTCATGAATGGGAATCATGCACATGTATCTATATACATCTGGGGGATTTTATATACATATAGATGTATATATATATAAATCTGGGGCACATATACATACATCTATATGTATCAGGCACGTTGAGACTGATGGGGCATGAATGGGGGCACATAGGTATAAAGGGGATTGTGGGGCCATATATATAAAGGGGGCATTATATGTATATAAATATATATATATATATATATAGGTGCATGCTAATGGGGGCACATGCACACACATATATATATATATATATATATATATATATATATATATTTAGAGCACCAGGTGGATATACACATCCACCAGGGCTTCAGGCCTATGTCGCCGTGGGGCCACAGACCCTCAATTTGGGGCCACCCATATATGTATATACATAGGGGTATATACATAAATTATTGGCTGCACCCACACTTCCTTCTACACTGTACATTATACAGCATGGTGTACGGATTATACTGTATATTATACAGCATGGGGTACGGATTATACTGTCATTATACTATATTACGGCATGGTGTAACGGATTATACTGTATATTATACAGCATGGTGTACGGATTATACTGTATATTATACAGCATGGTGTACGGATTATACTGTATATTATACAGCATGGTGTACGGATTATACTGTGTATTATACAGCATGGTGTACGGATTATACTGTATATTATACAGCAATGGTGTACGGATTATACTGTATATATACAGCATGTGTACGGATTATACTGTATACTATACAGCATGGTGTACGGATTATAATGTATACTATACAGCATGGTGTACGGATTATACTTATATTATACAGCATGGTGTACGGATTATACTGTGTATTATACAGCATGGTGTACGGATTATACTGTATATTATACAGCATGATGTATGGATTATACTGTATATTATACAGCATGATGCACAGATTATACTGTATTTTATACAGCATGGTGTACGGATATACTGTATGGGTACGGATTATACTGTATATTATACAGCATGGTGTACGGATTCTACTGTATATTATACAGCATGGTGTAGGGATTATACTGTATACTATACAGCACAGTGTACGGATTATACTGTATATTATACAGCATGGTGTATGGATTATACTGTATATTATACAGCATGGTGTATGGATTATACTGTACATTGTATAGCATGGTACAGGGATTATAATGTATACTGTACAGCAAATGCATGGCGGTTACACCATGCCGGACAATATATCCCCTGTGCCATGCTGTACAATATACAGTATATACACAGTGTAGAGGTATACTGTATATGTATTGTGTTGCATAGAGTATACTCACACACAAACACACATGAATACTTACAGTTACTTGGCCCTTGGGTATCTCAGACGCCACTTCCACACTTTGGAGGGGGCTGGGGCCTTGTTCTCTCTTCTTCTTTTTCCTGTTGCCGCGCTGCACTGGTTCTCCATGTCCAGAATCGCGGCATTAGGGAGGAGGCGGGGCCTGCTGGGAGCGCCGCACAGGAACGTCCTGACGAGCTAACGTCAGGACGTTAAGGGAAGTATGGTGTATGGCTGTTCCGAGCCCACCACAGCAGGGCTTCCCTATCGGAACAGGCATACACAATAAAATCCAGGCTGCGGCGGTGAGTGGGCCAGGACAGGCCGTGAGCGGAGGCACAAAGTAAGCTGCGCGGTCGCGCGCCCGCTCAGCTTACAGGGAACACTGGTCAGGAGTGGTGAAAGGTCCTCTTTAAAACTAAGTTTTATGCCAATCGAAGTTGATTCGGTCATCCCTTATATTTAGTCCCCTAAACATTTATAAAGTGTAACTGTTGTTTCAGATTATTATTATTATTATTATGAATGGCAACCAAAAAAGTAAATATAGCCATTTTGGTAAATCAGAAACTAGGGCAATTTTGGGTATTTATCCATCACAGAAAACACCATTCATTGTATACTAATACAGTGTTCCCACCTACAGGCCTGTATTGGTACAATATATACTGTACCAATGATTGGTATCAGAGACTGCTTGACGTTTTGAGCCATGACAGGCATATTACAGCTTTCCCGATCTCAGTCAGTGAATGCTGTTACGGGTGCGGGAGTGTGCGGCTCCCACAGCTTCACCGCTCAGATGCCATGGTCACATTAAATTGCGGCATCTGCGGGGTTAAATGTCTGCAATCGGCCTTATGGCTGATCATAGATCCACCTCGGGCCTCTGTTGTTTGAAAGTGCAGCGGATGCCATCTTTAAAGTGCCGACTTCCGCTGTACAAGTATGGCGGAAGGTCATGATGGGATTAAAATCCAATCCTGTATCATTCCATCATTATAACATGTCTGTGTATTATGCAGCAGATATTTTATCCTGACAGCTATTTTTTCAGTCATCTAATTATAATTGCCATGTTTGCCATGCACCTTTTATTGGCTTGTCATTGAATTCTGTTAGGCCGAGGAACAGTTATGAACCCAAATGTTCCCTAGAAACGTAAACATTTTAGGCACTGTTTAAACTAAAAATATTATTTTACAGAGCAGAGAACTGCTGAAGAATTCTATAGCAGAATGTTTCACAGACGTCTGTGTAGGAGATGCCTGCTGTGATCTGCAAAATGTCAACATCAAAACAGATTAGAGGTGAATTTTGTGGGATCTTTTGTATGGTCTTACTTTTGAGAGACACTTGGGGTCATTTATCAAACTAGTGTAAAGTTGAACTGGCTTAGTTGCCCATAGCAACCAATCAGATCCCACCTTTCATTTTTCACAGTTCCTTTGGAAAATAAAAGGCTTGGTTGCTGTGGGCAACTAAGGCAGTTCTACTTTACACCAGTTTGATAAATTACCCCAACTGCTGTTATTTACGTTCAGGAGTAGATTGGCCATTGACTCTGCATAGAAAATCCTCGTGGGCAGGTCAGGTTATGACATCATAATGCTAGCTTCCCCCAAAAAACCTTTCAATAATTTTGCACTCTTTTGCAATTTTGCACTTCTGTTTTTCTGCACAAACTCCTTTACCTCCTGTTGCTGGTGCACCGACAGTGCCTCACCCATTTTGACAGAAGGAATTAGTTGTGACTAGAGATGAGCGAGCACTAAAATGCTCGGGTGCTCGTTATTCGAGTCGAACTTTTCCCGATGCTCGGGTGCTCGTTTCGAATAACAAACCCCACTGAAGTCAATGGGAGACTCGAGCATTTTTTGCAGGGGACCGGGGCTCTGCCTAGGAAAGGCTAGGTGAAAACCTGGAAACCTCAGAAAATGATGGAAACACCACGGAAATGGACAGGAAACAGCAGGGGCAGCATGTAGGGATGCCTCTGAGGCTCCCTAATTGCACCATTTTTTCTAAATCTGGCCAATAGTCTGGGGATGACCCCAAGGCAATTTTCAGGGACACGGTAATGGTGACCCACTTAAAAATGCTGCCTGACAACCTGGCGGTGAACCCCTGATTGTCTGTCTTTCAATAAGATTGCAGTGTAAAGCATGGTGGTGAGCCTCAGTAATAAGATTGCAGTGTAAAGCATGGTGGTAAGCCTCAGTATGACTTTTTAGATGGAGATTGCATGTGGTCACGTACTCCCTGGAACCCCGTAGTCACCCCTTCTCTGATGTGCTACCCCAGAACATTCTCTGCCCCAATTCGCAAGACCTTTTGCAGTCTCCGTGTGCTGACAGTGAGGATTTACCAGTGTTGTCTGAGGAGGTGGTGGACAATGGCGAGACACAGGTGTCGGGGGGTGAGGTAGTTGAAAGTGAAGCAAGTTACATTGGGGACTCCTTGGGGGGACTTACTCATGATGGGACAGATTCAATTGCGTTTAGAAAGGCTGATGGGCTTCCGTCAGCACTGTGTGTATAGAACCCCATGGCCTTTCATAAAAATAGTCTGGCGATGACACCAAGGCAATTTTCAGGGACACAGTAATGGTGACCCACTTAAAAATGCTGCCTGACAACCTGGCGGTGAACCCCTGATTGTCTGTCTTTCAATAAGATTGCAGTGTAAAGCATGGTGGTGAGCCTCAGTAATAAGATTGCAGTGTAAAGCATGGTGGTGAGCCTCAGTATGACTTTTTAGATGGAGATTGCATGTGGTCACGTACTCCCTGGAACCCCATAGTCACCCCTTCTCTGATGTGCTACCCCAGAACATTCTCTGCCCCAATTCGCAAGACCTTTTGCAGTCTCAGTGTGCTGACAGTGGGGATTTACCAGTGTTGTCTGAGGAGGTGGTGGACAATGGCGAGACACAGGTGTCGGGGGGTGAGGTAGTTGAAAGTGAAGCAAGTTACAGTGGGGACTCCTTGGGGGGACTTTCTCATGATGGGACAGATTCAACTTGGGTGGATCAGGCACAGGAACAGATCAATTTTTTTTTGTGTTTTAACTTTTATTTAGCACAAATAACCACAGAGATATTTATTCGTTCCCTTCGCTGCGCAGTTTGGCGTTGGGGTTCGTCACTTTGATGGCGAGCTGTGCTGCTCTCTCCACAATGGTCTTTCGGTTCTTTGAGGAGATGTGGGCGATTTCTGCACAGAAGGACTTGTTGCTCATCAACAGAACCTCGAGCTCCTTGACATTGTGGACCAGGAATTTGAGGAACCCTGTGGGCAGCATGTGTTTGGTCTTCTTGTTGCTACCGTATCCAATGTTGGGCAATATAGATACGCAGGTAATATTATTTTTCACACCTATCCCAAAAAAAAAAATTTACGCAGTTTGCGCAAATAAAACTGGAACTGGAGAGAGGGCCTGTAGGTGGACCTCCGGAAAAATTGTTTGGAGAGAGGGCCTGTAGGTGGACCTCCGGAAAAATTGTTTGGAGAGAGGGCCTGTAGGTGGACCTCCGGAAAAATTGTTTGGAGAGAGGGCCTGTAGGTGGACCTCCGGAAATATTGTTTGGAGAGAGGGCCTGTAGGTGGACCTCTGGAAAAATTGTTTGGAGAGAGGGCCTGTAGGTGAACCTCCGGAAAAATTGTTTGAAGAGAGGGCCTGTAGGGGGTCCTCCTGAAAAATTGTGGTAAAAGAGTGCCAGTTGGACCTCTGAAAAAATGGCGTTTTTTTGGTCAGCGTTAGGCAAAGACGATATGGAGGAGGAGGAGGAGTAGGAGGAGGAGTAGAGAAGAGGAATCGGATACATAAGTAATGTTAATCTTTTGCTGCTTTCCCCCGGAGGAGATTTGAATTCCGGTGAAATCCAGGCTTTGTTCATTTTAATAAGCGTCAGCCTGTCAGCGCTGTCAGTTGACAGGCGTGTACGCTTATCGGTGATGACGCCACCAGCTGCACTGAATACCCGCTCTGACAGCACGCTAGCGGCAGGGCAGGCCAGCACCTCCAAGGCGTACAGCGCCAGTTCAGGCCACGTGTCCAGCTTTGAAACCCAGTAGTTGTATGGAGCAGAGTGATCGCTACGGACGTTGGTATGGTCAGCTAGGTACTCCCTCACCATCTTTCTGTACAGCTCCCCCCTACTCTGCCTAGACTGGGGACAGGTGACAGTGTCTTGCTGGGGTGACATAAAACTGGCAAAGGCCTTGGAGAGCGTTCCCCTGCCAGTGCTGGACAAGCTGCCTACTCGGCTCCTCTCCCCCACTACTTGGCCCACAGAACCATGCCCTCTGCCGCTAGCGGTGTCAGATGGGAAGGATTGTTTCAGCTTGTGCACCAGGGCCTGTTGATATCTATTCACTCTCATACTCCTTTCCTCTGCAGGGATGAGAGTGGAAAGGTTCTGTTTGTACCATGGGTCCAGGAGAGTGAACACCCAGTAATCGGTGTTTGAAAAAATTCTTCTAACGCGAGGGTCACGGGATAGGCAGCCTAACATGAAGTCTGCCATGTGCGCCAGAGTCCCAACACGCAAGAATTCCCTTTCCTCACTGGCCTGACTCTCCATTTCCTCCTCCTCCTACTCCTCCTCCAAGTCCTCCTCTTCAGCCCATACACGCTCAAGAGTTAAGGACTGAGCACTGGTACCCTCTTCTGTCTTGCCGACATTCTCCTCCTCTTCCTCCTCATCCCCCTCCTCCGATACGCGCTGAGAAACAGACCGGAGGGTGCTCTGGCTATCAAGCGACGTATCTTCCTCCACCGTCTCTTGTGACAAGCGCAAAGCATCCGACTTGATGCTGAGCAGTGAGTTTTTCAACAGGCAAAGCAGCGGGATGGTGAGGCTGATAATGGCGGCATCGCCGCTGACCATCTGTGTTGACTCCTCAAAGTTGCTTAACACCTGGCAGATATCAGACATCCACGTCCACTCCTCATTGTAGACTTGAGGAATCTGACTGACCTGACTACCAGTTCTGGTGGAAGTTGACATCTGGCAGTCAACAATCGCTCTGCGCTGCTGGTAAACTCTGGATAACATGTTTAATGTCGAATTCCATCTCGTGGGCACGTCGCACAACAGTCGGTGAGCGGGCAGTTGTAGGCGGCGCTGCGCTGCCCTGAGAGTGGCAGCATCTGTGCTCGACTTGCGGAAATGCGCACAGATGCGGCGCACCTTGGTGAGAAAATCAGACAGATTGGGGTATGTCTTGAGGAACCGCTGAACTATAAGATTGAACACGTGGGCCAGGCATGGCACATGTGTCAGTCTGCCGAGTTGCAGAGCCGCCACCAGGTTACGCCCATTGTCACACACAACCATGCCTGGCTTGAGGTTCAGCGGTGCTAGCCACACATCGGTCTGCGCCGTGATGCCCTGTAACAGCTCTTGGGCGGTGTGCCTTTTGTCACCTAAGCTCAGCAGTTTGAGTACCGCCTGCTGGCGCTTACCCACGGCACTGCTGCTGCGCCTAGAGCTACCGACTGAAGGCGCCGTGCCCACTGATGGTAATTCGGTGGAGGAGGAGGGGTCGGAGGAGGAGGCATAGTACGTCTGAGAGACCGTGACGGAGGTAGGCCCCGCAATCCTCGGTGTGGGCAGTACATGAGCGGCCCAGGGTCATTCTCGGTCCCAGCCTCCACCAAGTTAACCCAATGTGCCGTTAGTGAGATGCAGTGTCCCTGCCCGGCAGCACTTGTCCACGTGTCCGTGGTTAGGTGGACCTTCTCAGAAACAGCGTTGGTCAGGGCACGGATGATGTTCTGTGACACATGCTGGTGTAGGGCTGGGACGGCACATCGGGAAAAATAGTGGCGGCTGGGGACCGAATACCGAGGGGCAGCCACCGCCATGAGATTGCGAAAGGCCTCGGTCTCTACCAGCCTATAGGGCAGCATCTCCAGGCTCAGCAATTTGGAGATGTGGACGTTGAGGGCTTGGGCATGTGGGTGGGTGGAACTGTATTTCCTCTTGCGCTCCAGCGTCTGCTGTAAAGACAGCTGAACGCTGCGCTGGGACACGTTGGTGGACACTGTGGAGGATCATGGAGGCGAAGGTGTGGTTTTCCGACGGGAGGCGCTCGTGCCGGGGTCCTGGGCAGTGGGTTGACTAGCAGAGGCAGCGAGTGACACAGGGGAAGGAG
>ONZH01026516.1:0-16224 GCA_900303285.1 Rhinella marina | reverse complement strand
AAATGGATTCGTATCACTGAGCTAAAACAACAAAGAACTATTTTTTTTATATATATTTTTTTAATATTTTTTTTTAGTTTTGTTTTTTTGAAACGTAACATGCAGAAACTATCGTAGAGCTAACTCACACCCTGCTGACGGTGGCTATTTTGACTGCGACCCAGACAAATGTCGCACAGAGATTTTTGTGATCAAGCTATATACGTGAGAGCAAAAGACCTTGTTGGATTAAGTGACGTACAGAAAGTGTCACCTGGACAGAAAATACGGATTGTAGTGAGTAGACAGCTGAACTGTGACACACAGAATGGTTCCACGCAGCTGTGTGAAATGGATTCGTATCACTGAGCTAAAACAACAAAGAAACTTTTTTTTATATATATTTTTTTATATATATTTTTTTTAGTTTTGTTTTTTTTGGAACGTGACATGCAGAAACTATCGTAGAGCTAACTCACACCCTGCTGACGGTGGCTATTTTGACTGCGACCCAGACAAATGTCGCACAGAGATTTTTGTGATCAAGCTATATACGTTAGCGCAAAAGACCTTTTTGGATTAAGTGACGTACAGAAAGTGTCACCTGGACAGAAAATACGGATTGTAATGAGTGGACAGCTGAAGTGTGACACACAGAATGCTTCCACGCAGCTGTGTGAAATGGATTCGTATCACTGAGCTAAAACAACAAAGAAACTATTTTTTATATATATATATTTTTTTTTATATTTTTTTTTTAGTTTTGTTTTTTTTGGAACGTGACGTGTAGAAACTATCGTAGACCTAACTCACACCCTGCTGACGGTGGCTATTTTGACTGCGACCCAGACAAATTTCGCACAGAGATTTTTGTGATCTAGCTGTATATGTGAGAGCAAAAGACCTGGTTTAATTAAGTGACGTACAGAATGTGTCACCATGGATTGTAGTGAGTGGACAGCTGAACTGTGACACACAGAATGGTTCCACACAGCTGTGTGAAATGGATTTGTATCACTGAGATATAACAATAAAAAAAGGGTTATATATGGCGATAGCTGAACTACTAGTGCCAGCCAGCCAAGCCAGGAGACAAAAAAAAATGTCTTGTAGCCCTTAGAAGGGCTGTTGGGTTCTTTTGAGATCACTCCTGCCTAACAAAGAACTAAATGCAGGCCCTAACACTCTCCCTGAAATGCAGCAGCTCTATCCCTAACGACATCCAGACAGCATCTGAGCCGAGCACCGCGGCCAGTCACTAGTATATTCCAGGGTCACCTGATCAGGCCAGCCAACCCCTGCTATCGACATGTAAGGGCCCCACGTGATGCTGGGTGTACCGCAGAGTCTCCTGGCTTGTGATTGGCTGAGTTTATAGGCTCCAAAAATGCACAATGCGGAAGTTGCCATTTCCTCAAGCATGGCGAGATACTCGTCCGAGCAGCGAGCACTTACGAGTACCGTAATACTCGAACGAACGCCAAGTTCGGACGAGTATTCTCGCTCATCTCTAATGGACATACATTGATAAAGTGTCCTTTTTGACCACAGAAAAAACACACACCCTTTTTATTACCAAGATATTTATGGGTGGAAACAGGAGTGGCTCCCCCTAATTGCATAGGTTCATCCCCTGACATCAACCTAGGGGAATATTCACCCAAAGTGTCATAGGAAGACAGTACACTATGTGATAGTACATCCTGAGAGCGGGGGCCCCTAGATCGCTCTCTCAGGCGCCTATCCATGCGCACAGCAAGAGACATAGCGGCCTCCAAAGACACAGGGGTTTCCTGAAAGGCCAAAGCGTCCTTCAGCCTTTCAGACAAACCTTCACAGAATTGGCTACGTAAAGCCGGATCGTTCCATTCAGTATTGGTCGCCCACCTCCAAAACTCAGAGCAATAAATCTCAACCGTCCGCTCACCCTGACAAAGGTCACGTATCTGGGTCTCAGCCAGGGAGATACGATCCGGGTCATCATAGATAATCCCTAAAGCCTTGAAAAATTCATCTACTGACCGGAGAGACTGCGATCCAGTCGGCAGAGAAAAGGCCCATGACTGCGCATCCCCTGTAAGCAGCGAGATGACCACACCAACCTTCTGCTCCTAATTACCAGAAGAATGTGGATGCAGTCTGCAATACAATTTGCACGCCTCCCTAAATAGAACAAAATTATCACGTCCCCCAGAAAATCTATCCGGGAGGGGGACCTTAGGCTCCAAACAGGCCTGACACTCAGCACTCCCAGAACCACCAGCCTGTGGTCTCTGAATCTGGTTGCGGATGTCAGCCACCTCCAAACTGAGTCCCTGCAGCCGTCCAGCAAGTGCACCAATAGCATCCATGTCAGCACAAAAATGACATAAATTTTTGTTTAGGCGGTTTATAATGTCACGCTCTGGTGTGGAGGGAATAGCCACACCGAGCGTACGAAGGAAGGGAACAGACCAAAACCAGGGAAAGGGTCACCTCCTGCAGGGAACTCTGAAACTAGGCCCTGACTGACTACCAGTATGAACAATCCTGGGTTGTAGGAGAATTCATACACAGGAACCTAATAATAAATGCACCCTAAAGAACCCTGCAGCTAGTGACAAGAAAGAGTAAACCCGTTCCTCCAAGAGTAAGGACGAACAGGAGACTCCAAAAGGAAAACCACAAAAGGGAAAAAGTCACTTATCTTTAAGCAGATATCGCAGCAACCGGATCTCAGCTGAGATCCACACCACACACTACTAAGTAGGCAGAAAGTATAAACCGCAAGGGATACTGGGAGAGGAAGGGGTAAATAGGAGAAAGATAATTACCACAGCGGCAACAGCTGAGGGGAAGGGGTGTGGTAACCAAACCAAGGGAAAAGCATGTCAAATTATGTCACTCTTGAAAGCCGCGCAGAACGTCTGATACCAGACGCAAGCCCACTCGTGACAGTAGTGTTTTCAGAAATACTACCAGTGCCACGAGCGTCACTAGAGAGACAATGGGAGCTTAGGGAGTTAAATAAGTGGCTCAGAGGCTGGTGCAGGAAGGAAGGGTTTGGGTTTATGGAGAACTGGGCCGACTTCTCTGTCGGCTACAGACTCTACAGTAGGGATGGGCTGCACCTTAATGGGGAGGGTGCAACTGCCCTGGGGAAAAAAAATGGTTAGACGGCTGGAGGAGCTTTTAAACTAGGATCTGGGGGGAGGGTGGGGGGGTAATACTAATAAGCGGGTAGATATTGTAGATTGGGTCATAGGATAGAGAGTGGGTCATAGGAGGGGAGAGTGGGGGGTTAGTGGGGGTTGGGATTAGTGAGGAATGTAGGGAGAATATTAGGCAAAACATCAACCAAAGTAACCCAAAAACCCCGGATATTCACTTCACAGGTAATAGTAATTTAAAAAGGGGGGTAAAAATATACATAGACCTCTTAAGTGTATGTACACTAATGCCAGAAGCCTGACTAATAAAATTTGTGAACTGGAATTAGTGATGTGTGAGGAGGAGTATGACATAGTGGGAGTAACTGAGACATGGCTGGTTGATAGCTATGACTGGGCAGTTAACGTACAGGGTTACAGTCTGTTTAGAAAGGATCACCAAAACCGGATAGGGGGAGGGGTCTGCCTCTATGTAAAGTCCTGTCTAAAGCCCACACTCCGGGAAGATATAAGTGAGGGATATGAAGATGTGGAGTCACTGTGGGTAGAAATAAATGGAGCCAAAAACAATAATAAAATACTTATAGGAGTTTATTATAAACCCCCTAGTATACCAGAGCCCATAGAAAATCTACTTTTAAATGAAATAGACGAGGTGGCAAATCATAATGAAGTTGTTATTATGGGGGACTTCAACTACCCAGATATAGACTGGAAAACTGAAACCTGTATATCTCATAAAGGAAACAGGTTCTTGGAAATAAGCAAATACAATTACCTTTCCAAACTGGTTCAAGACCCGACTAGAGGGACGGCCATACTGGACTTATAGTATTAACCAATAGACCTGACAGAACAACAGATGTGCAGGTTGGGGGACACCTGGGAAATAGTGACCATAATATAATAACCTTCAAATTGTCATTCAAAAGAGTGTTTCTTCAAGGAGGAACAATAATACCAAACTTCAAAAAAGCAAAATTTAGCCAACGAAGAGAGGCCATAGGCCTAACTAACTGGGACAAAATCCTCAAAAATAAAAATACAGCCACAGAATGGGATATTTTTAAAAGCAGGGGAGTCTTTGGTACCTCCTAGCATCACGTGGGGCCCCTACAAGTCGATAGCAGTGAAAGTATGGATTCAGATCAGGCATACTCACAGGAACTCTTTTCAGGACCCTACCCAGAGACACAAACCACTACTCAACAGCAACCTGAGCAGTTGCTCTGTTCCGATGCCCAAAATTTAGAACTTTCACAGTCTGTGAGTGATGAGAGTGTGGACTTAGTGCAAGTAGTGCGTGAAGAGGTGTCAGATGATAATAATGATGATGATGATGAGACACGGTTGTCACAGTGACGTTGTTGTAAGGGCAGTAAGTCCGAGGGGGGAGCAGAGTGAGGAATCGGAGGAAGAGCTGGTGGATGATGAGGTGACTGACCCGAGCTGGGTTGGTAATCCAACTCAAGACAGTGCTTCTGAGGGGGAGACAAGTGCAGCAGCAGAACAGGTTGGAAGAGGCAGTGGGGTGGCCAGAGGGAGAAGCAGGGCCAGAGCAGGTAGATCAGCAACTGTTTCACGGAGTCAAGCTCCCGTGCCAAGGCCTAGATGTTCGCAAGTCTGGAGGTTTTTTTAAAGAAAGTGATTATGACCGACGGACTGTGGTGTGCAACCTGTGCCACACCAGGATCAGCAGGGGAGCCACCACTACCAGCCTAACCACTACCAGCATGCACAGGCATATGAGTGCTAAACACCCAACTCAGTGGAACCAAGGCTGTTCACTTCCTGCGGGTCACACCACTGCCCCTTCCCCTATGTCACATGCTGGCTCGGTGAGTTAACCCCCCGCCCAGGACCCCGGCACGAGCGCCTCCCACCCTACAACCACCCCTTCACCTCCACGATCCTCCATAGCCTCCACCAGTGTGTCCCAGTGCAGCGTTCAGCTGTCTTTGCAGCAAACATTTGAGCGCAAATACAATTCCAGCCACCTACATGCACAAGCCCTAATTGTCCACATCTCCAAATTGTTGAGCCTGGAGATGCTGCCCTATACACTGGTAGAGACTGAGGCTTTCCGCAACCTGATGGCAGTGGCTGTCCCTCGGTACTTGGTCCCCAGCCGCCACTATTTTTCCCGATGTGCCGTCCCAGCCCTACACCAGCACGTGTCAGAGAACATCATCCGTGCCCTGACCAACGCGGTTGGTGATAAGGTCCACCTAACCACGGACACGTGGACAAGTGCTGCCGGGCAGGGACACTATATCTCACTGACGGCACATTGGGTTAACTTGGTGGAGACTGGGACCGAGTCTGACCCTGGGGCCGCTCATGTACTGCCCACACCGAGGATTGCGGCGCCTTCAGTCGGTAGCTCTAGGCGCAGCAGCAGTGCCGTGGGTAAGCGCCAGAAGGTGGTGCTCAAACTGCTGAGCTTAGGTGACAAAAGGCACACCACCCAAGAGCTGTTACAGGGCATCATGGCGCAGACCGATCTGTGGCTGGCACCGCTGAACCTCAAACCAGGCATGGTTGTGTGTGACAACGGGCGTAACCTGTTGGTGGCTCTGGAACTCGGCAGACTCACACATGTGCCATGCCTGGCCCACGTGTTCAATCTCATAGTTCAGCGGTGTTTTTGGTGTTTCGCCTGCTACCTCACGCTAACTCTGTCAATCTGTTGTCACCGCCATACAGGGTCACCCTAAATTTTATTTGTGCTTCGCCTGCTACCTCACTCTAACTCGTTCACTCTGTTGTCACCGCCATACAGGGTCACGCTAAATTTTATTTCTTCTTCGACTGCTACCTTAGTCTAACTCGGTCACTCTGTTGTCACCGCCATGCTGCGTCAGGGTAAATTTTTGGGTGGCTCACCTGCTACCTCATGTAACTTGGTCACTTGTTGGTGTCACCGCCATGCTGTGTCAGGCTTATGCCTGCGTTGTGGGGCGGGGGATAGGACAGCAGTGCCAGCATGGGCATGGGTGATGGACCTTCGTTGCACCTAGTTGGGTGCTTCCCTAACACGTGATGGGCATGTGCCTCACCCTTCTTGGTCTAGGTGAGCACAATTGCCTTGAGGGTCACCACCAGGCTATTGGCCGAGAATTTGGGGTAATGGTGGGATTAGGCAGCCTCAGAGGCATCCATGCATGCTGCCCCTGCTGTTTCCTGTCCATTTCTGTGGTGTTTCCATCATTTTCTGAGGTTTCCAGGTTTTCACCCAGCCTTCCCTAGGCAGAGCCTTGGTCCCCTGCAAAAAATGCTTGAGTCTCCTATTTACTTCAATGGGGTTCGTTACTCGAAACGATCACCCGAGCATCGGGAAAAGTTTGTCTCGAATAACGAGCACTCGAGCATTTTAGTACTCGCTCATCTCTAATCCTAATATATAATTGTGAGAGGTGCATACCTTATGGGAATAAAAGGTTAAGGAACAAGAAAAAACCAATGTGGAGAAATAGAACTGTAAATAAATCAATAAATGACAAAAAGAAAGCATTTAAATCACCAAAACAGGAGGGTGGAGAGGAAGCATTGAAAAACTATAAGGAAAAAAATAGAATATGTAAAAGACAAATAAAAGCAGCCAAACTAGAGACCGAGAGATTAATCGAGAGATTAAAGTGAGTAAAACTAACCCGAAAATGTTCTTTCATTTCAGATGAAATGCAGAATATAAAAGTAAATTCCCCATTAAAAGTGCCCTGTCGGACCCAGGAAGAAGTACAGTGACGTCTTAAAAAGATTAAAATAGACAAATCGCCAGGACTGGATGGCATACACCCCCGTATCCCAAGAGAATTAAATAATGTCATAGCCAGACCCTTATTTCTGATATTTAAGGACTCTATACTGACAGGGAGTGTTCCAGAGGCCAGAGTGCCAATATTCAAAAAGGGTCCAAAAACAGAGCCTGGAAACTATAGGCGGGTAATTTTAACATCTGTTGTGTGTAAACTGTTTGAAGGTTTTCTAAGATATGCTATCTTGGAGTACCTCAATGAAAATAAGCAAATAACTCCATATCATCATGGCTTCATGAGGGATCGGTCATGTCAAACCAATTTAATCAGTTTCTATGAGGAGGTAAGTTCTAGACTTGACCGTGGCGAATCAATGGATGTCATATATCTGGACTTCTCCAAAGCATTTGACACGGTACCACATAAAAGGTTAGTATATAAAATGAGAATGCTTGGACTGGGAGAAAATGTCTGTATGTTGGTAAGTAACTGGCTCAATGATAGAAAACAGGGGGTCTTTATTAACGGCACATTCTCAGATTGGGTCAGGTCACTGT
This sequence comes from Rhinella marina, assembly GCA_900303285.1. Lineage (NCBI taxonomy): Eukaryota > Metazoa > Chordata > Amphibia > Anura > Bufonidae > Rhinella > Rhinella marina. The sequence continues at coordinate 8,781 of ONZH01026516.1, read as the reverse complement.
CACTAGTGGGGTACCACAGGGGTCAGTATTGGGCCCAATTCTCTTCAATAAATTTATTAATGATCTTGTAGAAGGATTGCACAGTAAAATATCAATTTTTGTAGATGACACTAAACTGTGTAAAGTAATTAACACAGAAGAGGACAGTACACTGCTACAAAGGGACCTGGATAGATTGGAGGCCTGGGCAGAGAAGTGGCAGATGAGGTTTAACACTGACAAATGTAAGGTTATGCACATAGGAAGGAATAATGCAAGTCACCAGTACATACTAAATGGCAAAACACTGGGTAACACTGACATGGAAAAGGACCTAGGAATTTTAGTGAACAGCAAACTAAGCTGTAGAAACCAGTGTCAGACAGCTGCTGCCAAGGCCAATAAGATAATGGGTTGCATCAAAAGAGGCACAGATGACCGTGATGAGAACATAGTCCTGACACTTTACAAATCACTAGTCAGACCACACATGGTGTACTGTGTACAGTTCTGGGCTCCTGTGAACAAGGCAGACATAGCAGAGCTGGAGAGGGTTCAGAGGAGGGCAACTAAAGTAATAACTGGAATGGGTGCACTACGGTGCTCAGAAAGATTATCAAAATTAGGGTTATTTACTTTAAAAAAAAGACGACTGAGGGGAGATCTAATAACTATGTATAAATATATCAGGGGTCAGTACAGAGATCTCTCCCATGATCTTTTTATCCCCAGGACTGTGACCGTGACGAGGGGACATGCTCTGCGCCTGGAGGAAAGAAGGTTTGTTCACAAACACAGAAGAGGATTCTTTACCGTAAGAGCAGTGAAACTATGGAACTCTCTGCCTGAGGGGGTGGTGATGGTAAGTTCAGTAAAAGAGTTCAAGAAGGGTCTGGATGTATTTCTGGAGTGTAATAATATTACAGGTTATAGTTACTAGAGATAGGTTGTTGATCCAGGGAGTAATTCTGATTGCCTGATTGGAGTCGGGAAGGAATTTTTTTCCCCTAAAGTGGGGAAAATTGGCTTCTACCTCACAGGGTTTTTTTGCCTTCCTCTGGATCAACTTGCAGGATAACAGGCCGAACTGGATGGACAGATGTCTTTTTTCGGCCTTATAAACTATGTTACTATGTAAAGACAGATGTTGAACAGTAGGGATATAAGGGAGACTAGAGAATATAATGGAAGAAGAAATTTGATACCTACTATAGGGGACAATACGAGAGACCATAGAAAACGGAGGAGTAATATCACAAAGTGACATATAATAAGGAAGAGACTAAACGACCATATTGAGTAAGTATAGAATACTCGTCATGAAATACAAATAGAGGGTATATGAAACAATTATACCTAATAAGTAAACAATACTCATCATGTAATATAAACAGAGGGAATAAAAAATGAGGGATATCACCACAATATCATCACAATATCTATGTATTATTTTTATCTTCTATTAAATATCCCTATTTAAGATATTACTCCTGTCTTTGTTTTTTTATGAATATTAATGTTCCTATGGTTTTTTATTAATATTAATCTATAGTGTTTTTTTTATTTTATTTTTACTTTCATATACTTTATTCCAAGTTTCTTCTTATTCAAGTCATATGGAATGATCCAGGCCAGGCTTTCCTATGAACTCTGAGCACTAATTACCCATTATTTGGAGACTATTTAAGGAGTCAGATTTTGCATCATAATCCAAAACACCACAGAGGAAGGGGCAGGAAAACAAAGCCCCAAAACGCGTTTGGGAGTGAACAAGGACTTACAAATCTGGCCCATTATCAACTTTGGATGTTAAACTTGGATACATCCTTTTAAGACTGTATATAACTACATTTCCCTTATTAAGGATTATACACCAAGTATATCTAATATCTGCTGAACCTTTACTGGCGACAGCACACATAGGCACCAACATCAGTAACATCAGCGAGCATCCACATGGGACGCCACGTTGAATGCCACATTCAGGAGCAAACATACCCACGCGGTGACATGATCCCCACAGCGGGAAAGACTCACAACGCCGGAGCAACACAAAGCAGGGACGGCCGAACGGAGCGGTAAAGTACCCACAAAGGGAATTACAATAAGATACACTGTATCATTTACATATTATTGAAACTGTCAAGCAGCCACTATTTTTCCATTGGAAATATTGCCTCCTGATTTGATAGATCATTTATTTGAAAGATAAAGGAAAAGAACTATATAAATAATAATAATAAAATAATAATAATAAAATTATATATTTTATTTATTAATTTACACATATTCCATACAATTTAGTTAATATGATGTACAGCTATAATATATGAATTATTTATGAACTTTACTGGACCTAACACAAAGAGGGGGATCAGGACTGTATACTAAGCTGTCTCAACTCCATTTGATTTCATTTATGTTTGATCTTAGATTTTTGAATTTTTATATCTTAATTAGAGATGAGCGAGCATGCTCGTCCGAGCTTGGTGCTCGTTCGAGCATTAGGGTACTCGTAAGTGCTCGCTGCTCGGACGAGTATCTCGCCATGCTCGAGGAAATGGCAACTTCCGCATCGTGCTTTTTTGGCGCTTAAAAACACAGCCAATCACAAGCCAGGAGACTCTGCGTACCACCCAGCATCACGTGGGGCCCTTACATGTCGATAGCAGGGGTTGGCTGGCCTGATCAGGTGACCCTGGAATATACTACCGACTGGCCGCGGTGCTCGGCTCAGATGCCGTCTGGATGTTGTTAGGGATAGAGCTGCTGCCTTTCAGGGACAGAGTTAGGGCCTGCATTTAGTTGTCTGTTAGGCAGGGATCACCCACAAAGAACCCAACAGCCCTTCTAAGGGCTAGAAGACATTTTTTTTTTTGTCACTTGGCTGGCTGGCACTAGTAGTGCAGCTATCGCCATGTATAACCCCCTTTTATTTTTTTATGTTATATCTCAGTGATACAAATCCATTGCACACAGCAGTGTCAAACCATTCTGTGTGTCACAGTTCAGTACACTCACTATTTTCTGTCCAGGTGACACTTTCTGTATGTCACCGAATACAACCAAGTCATTTGCTGCCTGTCACGTGTATGGCTTCATCCCAAAAATCTCTGTGCGACATTTGTCTGGGTCGCAGTCTAAATAGCTACCGTCAGTAGGGTGTCAGTTAGCTCTACGATAGTTTCTGCACGTCACGTTCCCAAAAAAACAAAAATACCAAAAAATATATTTAAAAAATTAGTTTTTTGTTGTTTTAGCTGAGTGATACAAATCCATTTCACACAGCTGCGTGTAACCTTTCTGTGTGACACAGTTCAGCATACTCATTCCAAACCGTATATACTGTCCAGGTGACACTTTCTGTACGTCACAAAATACAACCAAGTCACCTGCTACCTGTCACGTATATATAGCTTGATCCTAAAAATCTCTGTGCGACATTTGTCAGGGTTGCAGCAGTCTAAATAGCCACCGTCATTAGGGTGTCAGTCAGCTGTACGATAGTTTCTGCACGTCACGTTCCCAAAAAAACAAAACAAAACAAAAAAATATAAAAAAAAATATAGAAAAAAATATTTTTTTTTGTTGTTTTAGCTGAGTGATACAAATCCATTTCACATAGCTGCGTGTAACCTTTCTGTGTGACACAGTTCAGCATACTCGCTCCAAACCGTATATACTGTCCAGGTGACACTTTCTGTACGTCACAAAATACAACCAAGTCTACTGATACCTGTCACGTACATATAGCTTGATCCTAAAAATCTCTGTGTGACATTTGTCTGGGTCGCAGCAGTCTAAATGGCCACCGTCAAAAGGGTGTCAGTCAGCTGTACGATAGTTTCTGCACGTCACGTTCCCAAAAAAACAAAACAAAACAAAAAAAAATAAAAAAAAATATAGAAAAAAAAATTTTTTTTTGTTGTTTTAGCTGAGTGATACAAATCCATTTCACACAGCTGCGTGTAACCTTTCTGTGTGACACAGTTCAGCATACTCACTCCAAACTGTATATACTGTCCAGGTGACACTTTCTGTACGTCACAAAATACAACCAAGTCACCTGCTACCTGTCACGTATATATAGCTTGATCCTAAAAATCTCTGTGTGACATTTCTCTGGGTCGCAGCAGTCTAAATGGCCACCGTCAAAAGGGTGTCAGTCAGCTATACGATAGTTTCTGCACGTCACGTTCCCAAAAAAACAAAACTAAAAGAAAAAAATAGAAAAAAAAATAGAAAAAAAATAATTTTTTTTGTTGTTTTAGCTGAGTGATACAAATCCATTTCACACAGCTGCGTGTAACCTTTCTGTGTGACACAGTTCAGCATACTCGCTCCAAACTGTATATTCTGTCCAGGTGACACTTTCTGTACGTCACAAAATACAACCAAGTCTACTGCTACCTGTCACGTATATATAGCTTGATCCTAAAAATCTCTGTGTGACATTTGTCTGGGTCGCAGCAGTCTAAATAGCCACCGTCAAATGGGTGTCAGTCAGCTGTACGATAGTTTCTGCACGTCACGTTCCCAAAAAAACAAAACTAAAAGAAAAAAATATTAAAAAAAAATAGAAAAAAAAATTTTTTTTGTTGTTTTAGCTGAGTGATACAAATCCATTTCACACAGCTGCGTGTAACCTTTCTGTGTGACACAGTTCAGCATACTCGCTCCAAACTGTATATTCTGTCCAGGTGACACTTTCTGTACGTCACAAAATACAACCAAGTCACTTGCTACCTGTCACGTATATATAGCTTGATCCTAAAAATCTCTGTGCGACATTTGTCTGGGTTGCAGCAGTCTAAATAGCCACCGTCAAAAGGGTGTCAGTCAGCTATACGATAGTTTCTGCACGTCACGTTCCCAAAAAAACAAAAGTAAAAAAAAAAATATTAAAAAAAAAATAGAAAAAAAATATTTTTTTTGTTGTTTTAGCTGAGTGATACAAATCCATTTCACACAGCTGCGTGTAACCTTTCTGTGTGACACAGTTCAGCATACTCGCTCCAAACAGTATATTCTGTCCAGGTGACACTTTCTGTACGTCACAAAATACAACCAAGTCTACTGCTACCTGTCACGTACATATAGCTTGATCCTAAAAATCTCTGTGCGACATTTGTCTGGGACGCAGCAGTCTAAATAGCCACCGTCAAAAGGGTGTCAGTCAGCTGTACGATAGTTTCTGCACGTCACGTTCCCAAAAAAACAAAACTAAAAGAAAAAAATATTTAAAAAAAATAGAAAAAAAAATATTTTTTGTTGTTGTTTTAGCTGAGTAATACAAATCCATTTCACACAGCTGCGTGTAACCTTTCTGTGTGACACAGTTCAGCATACTCGCTCCAAACTGTATATTCTGTCCAGGTGACACTTTCTGTACGTCACAAAATACAACCAAGTCACTTGCTACCTGTCACGTATATATAGCTTGATCCTAAAAATCTATGTGCGTCATTTGTCTGGTTCGCAGCAGTCTAAATAGCCACCGTCAAAAGGGTGTCAGTCAGCTGTACGATAGTTTCTGCACGTCACGTTCCCAAAAAAACAAAACTAAAAGAAAAAAATAGAAAAAAAAATAGAAAAAAAAATATTTTTTGTTGTTGTTTTAGCTGAGTGATACAAATCCATTTCACACAGCTGCGTGTAACCTTTCTGTGTGACACAGTTCAGCATACTCGCTCCAAATTGTATATTCTGTCCAGGTGACACTTTCTGTACGTCACAAAATACAACCAAGTCACTTGCTACCTGTCACGTATATATAGCTTGATCCTAAAAATCTCTGTGCGAAATTTGTCTGGGTTGCAGCAGTCTAAATAGCCACCGTCATTAGGGTGTCAGTCAGCTGTACGATAGTTTCTGCATGTCACGTTCCCAAAAAAACAAAACAAAACAAAAAAATATAGAAAAAAATTATTTTTTCTTGTTGTTTTAGCTGAGTGATACAAATCCATTTCACACAGCTGCGTGTAACCTTTCTGTGTCACAGTTCAGCATACTCACTCCAAACCGTATATACTGTCCAGGTGACACCTTCAGTACGTCACAAAATTAAACCAGACTGAACAAGTTTGTGGGTTTCAGTACACCAGGCCCATTTATTTTATTTTTTTTATAGAATACAATTATATACAGAAAATGTGGAACCCCAGGGCTAAGGGTCGAGGACGAGGGCGTGGGCAGTCAATTACTGCAGGGGGCAGAGGCCGTGGTCCTGGGCAGGGTGAGACAGTACCTGCTGATGAGGGAGCTGTGGAACGCCGCAGAGCTACACTCCCTAGCTTCATGTCTCAACTTAAAGGGACACGTGGTAGAGGACTGTTGAAACCACAACAGTGCGAACAGCTGATCTCGTGGATTGCGGACAATGCTTCAAGTAATTTGTCCACCAGTCAGTCTTCCACACAGTCCACCCACGTTACCCAAGGGAGCACTCCTCTGGCTCCTCCACCTCAACCTCCTTCCCCCCAGTCTGCCGCCTCCCAGGAAAATTTGGAATGCGATCCAGCATACTCTGAGGAACTGTTTTCTGGACCCTTCCCAGAGTCACAAACCACTTCTCAGGTTGCTGCTGACCTCTTTCCTGATGCCCAAGTGTTCCAACTGTCACAGTCTGTGGGTGATGATGATGATGACAATGTTGAGTTAGTGGAAGAAGTTTGTAAAGAGGTGTCGGACGATGAGGAGACACGGTTGTCAGACAGTGGTGAAGTTTTTGTAAGGGGAGGAATTCCGAGGGGGGAGCAGACTGAGGAATCGGAGGATGACGAGGTGACTGACCCGAGCTTGGTTGATATGCCGAGTGAAGACAGTGCTTCTGAGGCGGAGCCGAGTGCTGCACCAGAACAGGTTGTAAGAGGCAGTGGTGTGGCCAGAGGGAGAAGCAGGGCCAGAGCTGGTGCATCAGCAGCAACTGTTTCACATAGTGAAGCTCCCGTGGCGAGGCCTAGATGTTCGCAAGTCTGGAGGTTCTTTAAAGAAAGTGAGGATGACCGACGGACTGTGGTGTGCAACCTGTGCCACACCAGGATCAGCAGGGGTGCCACCACTACTAGCCTAACCACCACCAGCATGCGCAGGCATATGAGTGCTAAACACCCCACTCAATGGAACCAAGGCCATTCACCACCTCCTGCGGGTCACACCACTGCTCCTTCCCCTGTGTCACTCGCTGCCTCTGCTAGTCAACCCCCTGCGTCACTCGCTGCCTCTGCTATTCAACCCCCTGCGTCACTCGCTGCCTCTGCTAGTCAACCCCCTGCCCAGGACCCCGGCACGAGCGCCTCCCGCCGGAAAACCACACCTTCGCCTCAACGATCCTCCACAGTGTCCACCAACGTGTTACAGCAGATGCTGGAGCGTAAGAGGAAATACAGTTCCACCCACCCACATGCCCAAGCCCTCAACGTCCACATCTCCAAATTGCTTAGCCTGGAGATGCTGCCCTATAGGCTGGTAGAGACCGAGGCCTTTCGCAATCTCATGGCGGTGGCTGCCCCTTGGTATTCGGTCCCCAGCCGCCACTATTTTTTCCCGATGTGCCGCCCCAGCCCTACACCAGCACGTGTCGGAGAACATCATCCGTGCCCTGACCAACGCTGTTTCTGAGAAGGTCCACCTAACCACGGACACGTGGACAAGTGCTGCCGAGCAGGGACACTATATCTCACTGACGGCACATTGGGTTAACTTGGTGGAGGCTGGACCGAGAATGACCCCTGGGCCGCTCATGTACTGCCCACACCGAGGATTGAGGGGCCTACCTCGGTCACGGTCTCTCAGACATACTATGCCTCCTCCTCCTCCTCCGACCCCTCCTCCTCCACCGAATTACCATCCGTTGGCACGGCGTAATCAGTCGGTAGCTCTAGGCGCAGCAGCAGTGCCGTGGGTAAGCGCCAGCAGGCGGTGCTCAAACTGCTGAGCTTAGGTGACAAAAGGCACACCGCCCAAGAGCTGTTACAGGGCATCACGGCGCAGACCGATGTGTGGCTGGCACCGCTGAACCTCAAGCCAGGCATGGTTGTGTGTGACAACGGGCGTAACCTGGTGGCAGCTCTGCAACTCGGCAGACTGACACATGTGCCATGCCTGGCCCACGTGTTCAATCTAATAGTTCAGCGGTTCCTCAAGACATACCCCAATCTGTCTGATTTGCTCACCAAGGTGCGCCGCATCTGTGCGCATTTCCGCAAGTCCACCACAGATGCTGCCACTCTCAGGGCAGCGCAGCGCCGCCTACAACTGCCCGCTCACCGACTGTTGTGCGACGTGCCCACGAGATGGAATTCCACATTAAACATGTTATCCAGAGTTTACCAGCAGCGCAGAGCGATTGTAGACTGCCAGATGTCATCTTCCACCAGAACTGGTAGTCAGGTCTCTCAGATTCCTCAAGTCTACAATGAGGAGTGGACGTGGATGTCTGATATCTGCCAGGTGTTGAGCAACTTTGAGGAGTCAACACAGATGGTCAGCGGCAATGCCGCCATTATCAGCCTCACCATCCCGTTGCTTTGCCTGTTGAAAAACTCACTGCTCAGCATCAAGTCGGATGCTTTGCGCTTGTCACAAGAGACAGTGGAGGAAGATACGTCGCTTGATAGCCAGAGCACCCTCCGTTCTGATTCTCAGCACGTATCGGAGGAGGGGGATGAGGATGAGGAGGAAGAGGAGTAGAATGTCGGCGAGACAGTAGAGGGTACCAGTGCTCAGTCCTTAACTCTTGAGCGTGTATGGGCTTAAGAGGAGGACTTGGAGGAGGAGGAGGAGGAGGAAATGGAGAGTCAG